>CM054142.1:69845815-69855815 GCA_028751875.1 Rapana venosa | reverse complement strand
TTAAACACACCACAACAAACTCCAAAACAAAACCGAAAAATAAATGTGTGTGTGTGTGTGTGTGTGTGTGTGCGCGTCCGCGCGAGCACGCGTGTGCGTGTATGTGTGTGCATGCGTGCGTGCGTGCTTGCTTGCTTGCGTGTGTGTGTGTGGGTGTATGTGTGTGTTTTAATTTTTATTTATTTTATTTTATTTTATTTTATTCTTTTATACTTTTATATCGAGGATAATGGAATAAGCACTTATATGCTTTTTTACATCCAGTCCCCGTGTGTATGCGGTTTTGTCAATTTTGTCATCTGTTCCCACCGGCACACAGTGGCCTACTCTTACGAAAAGCGGAACAGGATTAAACGTGTGCGCAAGATGCTCTGCGTGCGTTCGTACGCGGGTAGCCTCGGTTTATAGTCTCATCCGAAGGACTGTGTAAGTGTGTGTGCGCGCGCGCCCGCGTGCGTGTATGCGTGTGTGTGTGTGTGTGTGTGTGTGTGTGTGTGTTGGGTGGGGTTAAGGGGTTTTGGGAAGGAAAGATGAAAAAGAAGGAAGAGAAGTAAAATAGAAAGAGAGAGGAAAAGTTACAAGAAAGAAATGTATATAAAATAATACAAACACTCATAGAAATACCTAAGACAAAGGAATGACGAAAGGAGTGATAGAAAGGACTATGAGAACTTTTATTATCATGATCATTATGAGCTATTTTTGTCATAATCAGTAACAGTACCATTGTCATCATAATCATTATCGTTATTGTTATCATTTTTTACCATCATTATTATTCACAGATCAACTCAGAGAGACATGACCCTGAGAGAGAGACAGAGACAGAGAGAGAGACAGAGACAGAGACAGAGACACAGAGGAGAGAGATAGAGAGAGAGAGAGAGAGAGAGAGAGAGAGAGAGAGAGAGAGAGAGAGAGAGAGAAGAGAGAGAGAGAGAGAGAAAGACAGACAGACAGAGAGAGAGATAGAGAGAGGCAAAAAGAGAGACAGAGACACAGAGAGGGAGAGAGATAGAGAGAGAGGCAGAAAGAGAGACAGAGACACAGAGAGGGAGAGAGATAGAGAGAGGCAGAAAGAGAGACAGTTAGGAGAGAGAGAGAGAGACAGAGAGAGAAACAGAGAGAGAGACAGAGAGAAAGAGACACACAGAGACAGACAGAGACAGAGAGACAGACAGAGAGAGAGAGGCAGAAAGAGAGACAGAGACACAGAGAGGGAGAGAGAGACAGACAGAGACAGAGAGAGAGACAGAGAGACAGAGACAGAGACACAGAAAGAGACAGACAGAGACAGAGAGAGATAGAGACAGAGAGACAGAGACAGAAACACAGAGAGAACAGAGACACAGAGAGAGATAGAGACAGAGAGACAGAGAGGGAGACAGACAGAAAGAGACAGACAGAGAAAGACAGAGAGAGAAACACAGACACACACACACACACACAACACACACACACACATATACACACACACATACACACACACACAACACACACACACACACACACACACACACACACACACACACACACACACACACACACACACACACACACACACACACACACACACACACACACACACACACACAGAGGGAGAGAACTGTGAACAGATTTATTCATAAAAAAAGGGCGTTGGTGCATACACGAAGGAGACTGCTGATCAAATCAATGGCTAATGATAGAACAATATACGGCACAGCACAGCTGTGTCAAGTAAATGCAATACGCATCCACAGTGGATAACAACTAAGGTAAAGGTCAAGGTGTCCCATAACCTATAAGGTCATAGAAGAGCGAGGCGTCAGAGACCTCAACTTTTCAAGGGGCCAGCATATTGAAGGCGGCGCCCATCTCCTTTCCTCTTCCTCGCTGCTTTACCTTCCCTGACCCTAAAGAGGGCAGGTACCTATTTACAGCTGGGTGAACTGGGAGAGCTGTACTGAAGCCAAAGCACGCAAACGGTCACCCATCCAATAGGTAACCACGCTCGACGCTGCTTAACTTGGCTGGGGGAAAGCGAGTGCTCCGACCACTAAGCTATCCCGTCCCTACTACTGGGTGGGCGGGTAAAAACAAAAACAAAAATTAAGAAACAAAACTGACGACAACGAATATCTCTTATTCTAAAAAAACATAAAGGTAAATTGCTAAACACATTAGGATTGCTACATACTTTCCTGTTCCGCTTTTCGTAAGAGTAGGCCATTGTGTGCCGGTGGGAACAGATGATATAATTTACAAAAAACCGCATACACACGGGGACTGGACGTAAAAAAGGACATAAGTGCTTATTCCATTATCTTCGATATAAAAGAATAAAATAGAAAATCAAATAAAAAATTCTTCTTCGTCGAACGCTCAGACAGCAACTGTTGTTGTCTGTTACCTGAACGAAAATACGTCACGCTGCCGTTAAGCGCCTGACAAGTTAGGCCCAGCCAATCCAACTTTGGCAGAAGAGAGAATTGTCATCTTTTAAATCCTTGGTACCTAACAGCAAGGCACCTTTCATAATTTAGAAGTGTCTATAATAACTGTATATATATATATATATATATATATATATATATATATATATATATATATATATATATTATATATATAATATATATATATATATTTATATATATATATATAATATGTGTGTGTGTGTGTGTGGGTGCATTATATCTATATATATCTATATCTATAGTTATCTCTATCTATCTATCTATCTATCTATCTATCTATCTATATCTATCTATCTATCTATCTATCTATCTATATATCTATATATATGAGCGTGGTTACCAGTTGGATGGGTGACCGTTTGCGCGCCATGGCTTCAGTACAGTTCCCCCAGTTCACCCAGCTGTAAATGGGTACCTGCCCTCTTTAAGGGTCAGGGAAGGTAAAGCAGTGAGGGAGAGGAAACGGGCGCTGTACGCCCTCAATATTCTGGCCCCTTAGAGAAGCTGAGGTCTCTGACGCCTCGCTCCCCTACGACCACGTAGGTTAGGGGACACCTTTACCTTTTTACCTTATATATATATATAATTATACAGAGAAACATAAACAAATATATACGCTTACACATACACACATGAGTGATGCAGAAAACACTATGGTGAACAACAAACGAAACATCCCCTCTGCAGTCTTAGCGACGAGATAAACACTACAGTTTCTTTTCACTCTAGCCTGGTTCTAATCTTAACCATCTTAAGTACAGTTGTACTGCTCGCGGAATTCAGAAGACGGCTACCTTAATTAATGGTGGGAGAAATAAAAGGTCGCATACACCAAATCTCACCGTGAGCCGCTAACCGAGAAATCCCTTTCCGAAAAAACAACAACAATAAAAAACAACAGAAACAATAACACACACAGACCCACAGACATACAGACACAGACACAGACACAGACACACAGACACACAGACACACAGACACACACACACCACACACACACACACACACACACACACACACACACACACACACACACACACACACACGCATACACATGTAGTATCTGATTCACACATACACACACAAACGCGCGCACACATCGTCTAATATCACTGAAAGTGGAAGGAAGTTAAATAAAAGAAGAAAAAGAAGAAGAAGAAGAAAAACACACACACACACACACACACACACACACACACACACACACACACACACACACCACACACACCCACACCCACACACACTCACCCCCCCACACACACCACTCACCCACACACACACAGTCACATAATCCCCCCCCCCCCCACACACACACCCACTCACCCCCCCCCCCACACACACACACACCACACTCACCCCCACATCACACACACACACTCACCCCCCCCCCCACACACACACCAACACACACACACGCACACACACAACACACACACACTCACACACACACACTCACACCCCCCCCCCCCCAACACACACACCAAACAATACAACTCAGTACCCCCACCCCCCCAAAAAAAAAATCCCTCTGCACTGAAATACACCATGTTGCGCCATAATAATAATAATAATAATAATAAGAAGAAGAAGAAGAAGAAGAAGAAGAGAAGATATGGAATGTATATAGCGCTGAATCTTGTAAAAACAAACAAATCGAAGCGCTTAATTACGCACGAATTATGACGTTACTCCTCTTGTCAAGCCACAGTACCCTGGTTTGGGTAGACAAGGAACGGTCAATAACACCAATCCATATTCTCAAGGTGGTTCTTCTTCTTCTCCTTGTTGTTGTTGTTGTTGTTGTTGTTCTTCTTCTTGTTCTTGTTCTTGTTCTTTTCTTGTTCTTCTTGTTCTTGTTCTTCTTCTTCTTCTTGTTCTTGTTGTTGTTGTTGTTGTTGTTGTTCTTCTTCTTCTTCTTCTTCTTCGTCGTCGTCGTCGTCGTCGTCATATGAGCAAAAATGCGTTGCGCTGCCGTTAAGCGCCTGGCAAGTCAGGCCCAGCGGAATTCGGCGTGAGAGAGAATTGTTATCTTTTCGGTCTTTCTGGATTAAAAAAATAAAGCAAGAGAATGGACCAAGAAGGAAGAAAATAGATGAGATGGGATTCCTGATGAAAGCTATTTCCTTGGATATAGATTTTTTTAAAGACCTCTTTGCGTATGTTATGATGATATGAATTATGATGTGATGCGATATAGTGCAATAATGATGTGATGTGGTTTGATACGATGTCAAGCAGTGTAATGTGATATAATGTGGTTGGGTGTGATGTTATGTAGTGTAATGTGATATGATGTGGTTTGATGTGGTACTATGCAGTGTAATGTGATATGATGTGGTTTGATGTGGTACTATGTAGTGTAATGTGATTATGATGTGGCTTGATGTGACACTATGCAGTGTAATGGGATATGATGTGGTTTGATGTGATACTATGTAGTGTAATGTGATATGATGTGGCTTGATGTGATACTATGTAGAATAATGTGATATGATGTGGTTTGATGTGACGAACGGTACAGAATATAATAAATGATGTCCATGATATAAAACTTACACAGTATAATATGATAATAAATGATAGAATGTGATATGATAATTATGAACTATGATATGATATGATCTATGATATGATTGCTATATGATATATAATATGATATGATATTGCTTATAAGTTACGACGTGACATGGTGTGGTGTAACACGACATGACGTCATATGATATGATATAAATGCATTGTAGAATATGAGATGACATGACACTTTTATTGTATTACACTTGACAGCACAGCAACACATCATAACCGTGTCATACAACATGGCACAACATAGCACGCCACACCAAGCTACATCACCACGTCACGTGACATCATGCCACGTGACATCGCATCACATTACATCACATCGTGACAAATCACGCCCGAGTCGTATCGTATCTCGTGCTATCACATCACACTGTTTTTTTTATTTATTTTATATTTTTCATTTATACCACTTTAAATCACGAGATTTCTCTGCGTGAAATTCAGGCTGCTCTCCCCGGGGAGAGCGCGTCGTCACAAGAGCAGCACCACCCTTTTTTTCTTTTGGTCTGCAACTGTAGTTGTTTCCCTATCAGGGTGGCTTTTTTCTAAGAATTTTGCCAGGGACAACTCTCTTGTTGCCGTGGGTTTTTTTACGTGCGTTGAAAATTTTGTGTAACACACGGGACCTCGGTTTATCGTCTCATCCGAAAGACTAGCGCCCAGGCCACCACTCATAGTCTAATGGATGGGGAAAAATGTCGGGCCCAAACGGGATACGAACCACCGCACATACCCGACCCGGACTTTTCGCATTCTAGACAGGCGCGTTACCTCTAGACCACCTATCCACTATATCATCCAATCAAATTCAAATCCTGTTGTTTATAGCCCCGCCGACCACAGAGGCCATATCAGGGCTGTCACCTCTGTCAACTTTAAAACCTCAGGTTCGACACCATAATTATAACGTTTATACGATATATATATCATGATACATAATGTGATATGCATCATTTGTCATAATGGCATACCGTTTCGTACATAACAGCGATTGACCATTTGATCTGTCACATTCCTCAACGTTGCATTTTCATACCGCCACGAACTGACACAATCAAACATCATATATGAATGTCAAAGTCCTTCGGATGAGACAATAAACCGAGGCCCCGTGTGCGAACGCATGCAGAACATCTTGCCCACACGTTAAATCCTGTTCCGCTTTTCGAAAGAGTAGGCCATTATGTACCAGTGGGAACGGATGACAAAATTTACAAAACCGCATACACACGAGGATTGGATGTAAAAAAAAAAAAGCAAAAACAAAAAAAAATCACATGAGTGTTTATTCCTTTATCCTCGAAAAAAAATCATCTGAGCGCTTGGGTTGGTTGCTTTACAAGATTCAGCGCTATATAAATTCCATACATTATTATTATTATTATATACTTTTTAAAAATCAAATCATACAGTATACTATGAAATACTCCAACATCATACATTTTAAAAAAACAACAGAGAGAGAGAGAGAGAGAGAGAGAGAGAGAGAGAGAGAGAGAGAGAGAGAGAAACAACATAACATGCATGTTTTAGAAAACAGTCCCAGCATTTCACACGACCCCCTCCACCCCACCCAACCCCTTAAAAAAGAAAAGAAAAAAGACACCCCCCCCCCCCCCCCCCCGATGACCGTCACCCATGCCCTATAGCAGTAAAAGCAACAACAAAAAAACTACAAAACACCCCCAAACCAAAAACAAAATTAAAAAAACCCCAAAACACCCAAAAAATTGCCAGTGACGTCATTCTCTAATCTTGCCTTGGAGTAACTCACACACAACACACAACACACACGCGCACACACACACGGTTCCGACGATTTCTCTGCCGCTCGCGTCGTGCTGCGCCGTGTCGTACACTACTACTACTACTGCTGCTGCTGCTGCTGCTGCTCTTGCAGCGTTGCTGATGCCAAACTGTATCGATCGGATTCTGGAGAAGCAGCGACAGAACGACAAATACAATACCCCCAAATCCAGCCACTGTTGCTTTCCCTTTCTCGCTACAACCGTTTGCTTCTGCTGCTGCTGCTGCTGCTGCTGCTGCTGTTGATGTTTGCTGGTAGCGGTAGTAGTAGTAGTAGTAGTAGTAGTAGTGCTCGCTTTGACGGAGTGGAGGGAGGGTGGGGAGAGAGAGAGAAAGAGAGAAAAACCAAAATCACAGAAAGAAGAATGAGAGAAACGGAGGGTGGAAACATTCCCGTACCTCGCGACCAACAAAGCCTGGCTCGCGGAGTGTAGAGAGCGAAGTGATCGACTTGATATTTGGTGCTGTGAACCCGTGACGGCGAAAGACTCGGCAGAACAAGAGAGTGAGAGAAAGAGAGGAAAAGAGAGGAAGGATTAAACAGAAGAAAAGCCTCCTCCTTCCCCCCCCCCCCACCCACACCTACCTCCACCCACCCCCACCACCTCTACTTACTAAAACGCGGACCAAAAAATAGGTGTCAGCTATGCTCTCGGAGCCCAAAGAGCAGAAACGCAACAAGGATGGTTGAAGACGCGTGGTTGAAGCGTCAGTGTGGCAGAATGGAAGGCACGTGATATATGCTGAAGACACGACTGTGTTCTACAAAAAGAGATGTCGTCCACATTGACTGTGCTCGCTTTCCACTTCAGGCCAGATCTGTGCTCTCCAAGACTCTCCATCTCTCTCTCTTGTCTTCTCTGGGATGGCAGCAGTAGCATCAACCATTAGCAGCGTCAATTTGGTGCCGTGAACGTGTCCTGTTATTACTATTGTTGTTGTTGTTATTGTTGTGTTTTGTGAAAGTGGATGCTCATAGACTGGTGATTACAGAGCGTGGGATTTTCTTTCTGGTTCTGTTGACAGTGGTGGTGGTGGTGGTAGTGGATTGTGGCGGTAGTGGTGGCAGGAGTAGCAGTGCTATTGGTGGTCTTCAGTCAAGTGTGTGTAGGTGTGTAGGTGTGTGTAGTGTGAGCAGTGGTGTGCTGTGTGTGTGTGTGTTTGGTAGGGGGATTTTTCTTTGGACTGTCCTCGATCTGGCCTCTGCTCTTTCCTGCATCGCTGTATATACGAACCACGGAGTTGAGGTAAGTGGAGAGAGAGAGGAGAGAGAGAGAGGTGAGAGAGAGAGTGAAGAGAGGGGGGGGAGAGAGAGAGAGGAGAGAGAGAGAAGAGAGAGAGAGAGGGGGAGAGAGAGAGGAAGAGAGAGAGTGAGAGAGAGAGAGAGAGAGGAGAGAGAGGAGAGGGGGGGGGAGAGGGGGGGGGGGGGGGAGGAAAGAGGGAGAGAGAGTGCAACAGATAAAGAGAGAGAGGTAAAGGTGATGATGATGATGATGATGATGATGACGACGATGATGATCTTTATTTCAAAGGGCTACAGATAAGCTTTTGCATCCTTTTTCTCATCCAGACTTTTCCATGGAGAGACAGACAGACAGATAAACTGATAGATTGACAGACAAGAGACAGATATGTATATATATATAAATAAATATATTATATATATATTAATAATATATATTATATATAAAATATATAATATATATAGAGAAGAAGAGAGAGAGATATGAGAGAGAGATACACAATAGTAACAGAATAAGACAGAAGATAGATACATAGTAGATAGATAGATTTATTATATAGATAGACGACTGACGAGACAGTAGATAGAAGAAGATGGATAGCTAGCAGCTAGGTAGCTAGACTAGACAGAAGAAGAAAGAAGAGAGATGAGATAGATGATGAGAAGGAGAGATGAGAGAGAGAGAGATGAGAGAAGAGAGAAGACAGACAGACAGATAGATAGAAGATGTAGATGGGTGGATGGAGGGATGGAGGATGGAGGAAGGATGGAAGAAGAAAAGAAGATAGAGACAGACAGACAGATAGATAGATAGACTGATAGATAGAGTAGATATGCTGGGTGGATGGATAGAAAGATAGATAGACAGAGACAGACAGACAAATAGATAGATAGACAGATAGATAGATAGGTAGATAGATATAGCTGGGTGAATGGATGGATGGACGGGTGAATGGATGGATGGATAGATAGCTAAATAGCTAGACAGATAGACAGAGAGACAGAGAGAGAGAGACAGAGAGAGATACAGAGAGACACAGAGACAGAAACAGACATAATCAGAAACAGAGACACAGACATAGACAGAGACAGAGAGATACAGACACAAACAGACAGAGAGAGAAAAACAGAAAGAGACAAGAGACCGGAAAAAGAGAGACAGACAGAGAGAGAAAGAAAGAAAGAAAAAAAGAAAGAAAGAAAGAGAGAAAGAGAAAACCAGAAACATGCGTAGCAAAAATTCCCTCGCCTACGAGAAAATGTCAATTGTCACACCCATTTTATTCCGAGAGTTATTTTCTGCTGATAGAAATCGATTTTGCTTTTGCCAGGCCTGTGTGTCCTGTAGCTCGACAACTTTTGGCCGACGTATACAGTCTGTGAATTAAACCACCATCCATCCATCCATCCATCCATCCATCCATCCATCCATCCATCCATCCATCCATCCATCCATCCATCCATCCATCCATCCATCCATCCATCCATCCATCCATCCATCTTTGATGAGAAGAGAGGAGTGGAATGGAAAGAGAGTGAAACAAAAAACAAACCAAAAAAACAAAACCCCAACGAAGTCTTTTCTTCGTGTGGTAAAAGAGTAATGTTGCCGTCTGAAATACATCAGGTGGTGTTGGTTTTGTTGTTGTTGTTGTTGTTTTTTGGGGGTTGGGATTTTATTTGGAGTAGAGATGAAAATGTGCACGCTATGGCCGAGTGGTTACGACCCGTTTTGGCTTCCATCTCCTGGGTCTGTAAAGGTCGTGAGTTCGAATCTTGACGATGTCGCGTCTGGTGAATGAATAGTGGAGGAATCGGGTTTTTTTTGTTTTGCTTTGGTTTTGTTTTGTTTCTTTGTTGTTGTTGTTGTTGTTTTGTTTTTGTACACATCTCCAAGTTCATGACTGTGCAG
>CM054142.1:69823315-69835815 GCA_028751875.1 Rapana venosa | reverse complement strand
CTTGCTTTGATTTGTCTCTGCAAGATATTGCGCTATACAAATTCCATTTATTATTATTATTATTATTATTATTATTATTATTATTATTGAAACGCACATATAGGTGCAATTATACAAGAAGTTCATCTCATCTCATCTGCTCCCATAACCCCCTCCGGGGTCGTAGGGGGCACTGCATTGACGAACGTTGCACCAGCTGCCTCCATTTGCGGCGGTTGTGTGCAAGTGCCTGGGCTGTGGAGAAGCTCTTCCCTGTCCATTCAGTGATGTTGTCTGCCCATTTCTTCCTCTGTCTGCCTCGCCTTCTCTTCCCCTGCTCTTTCCCTGCAGTGTGGTTTTGGACAGCCCATCCAAAACCATAAACAAGAGGTTATTGTTATGAAAATTCATGATGCTGCGTACTGAAATGTGTGATAGCATGTAAAGAACATTGTTGCAGCTTGTATTGAAATACATTGATTGATAAGGCGTTGTAGTGAAATATTATTATAGTATGCTCTCGAGTCGTGTGATACTTGGTAATGAAATCTATAACATTTTGTATTTCAACAGTCATATTGCATGTACCGAGAAGCGTTAGAGTTTGTAATACCATGTAGATGAGTTTGTATTTCAACAGTAGAACATTTAGCGGTATGACGTCCAGGAAAGTACAACAGGCTTGTAATGACACCCAGAACAATTTGCACTTTAAAGTGAAACTGTTTTTTTAACAGTATGTAGTGAAATATTCAATAATTTGTAAAGAAACGTAAAACACTTTACATTTAGAATAGTAAAACTTATATAAAAGTATGTTCTCGATTATGTAATAGTTTGTTATGAAATCTTTTAAAAAAAAACATTGTACTTAAACAGTTTATTTTAAATAGTATGTAGTGAAATCTGAAACAGTCTGTAAACTCTAAAACTTAGAACATCATGTAGTGAAATGTGTGATAATTTGTTATCAAATCTAAAACTGCTACAAAGCAAGCAAAAATGGCAATGACAACAGCGTCACTTTTAGTAAATAATAAATAATCACTGCCATTTGATAACAATCCAAGAACAACGACAATAACGCTATGAATATCAAACTGTTGTCTCGCTTTGATTAAAAGTCTTACAAATAAAGGTAATGGTGATTTTATAATATAAGCAGTGATTGAGGAGCACGGCGTCAGAGACCTCAGCTTCTCCAGGGACCAGCATATTGAGGGCGGCGCCCATCTTCTCTCCCTCGCTGCTTTACCTTCCCTGACCCTAAAGAGGGCAGGTACCCATTTACAGCTGGGTGAACTGGGGGGACTGTACTGAAGCCAAGGCGCGCAAACGGTCACCCATCCAAGAGGTAACCACGCTCGATGCTGTTTAACCTTGGCTGGGGGAAAGCGAGTGCTCCGACCACTGAGCTATCCGGTCTTTCTTCTTCTTCTTCTTCTTCTTCTTCTTTCTTTCATCTGCCGCTGGTGCCTTTCGGCGTCGCGGGGAGACACGGACGTCTGTCTGCAGCTAAGCGGGAGGCTTGATGTAGTGACAGGTCATGGGCTTGCAAGGTGTCAGCCACGGAGTCGCTCCATCGTCTCCTTGGTCTACCTCTGGCTTTCCAGCCATTGTGTTTGGTGGTGTATGCCCGTAGGGCTGGTTGGTTGGGCGGAATTCTAGTGAGGTGACCAAACCACCTGATCCTTTGTTGTTCGATATGGTGGAGAATTGGTGTTATCCCATCTTTAGAGCATATAAAAATAACCAAATCAATCAATCAAAAAACAAACAAACAAAAACTTAAAGAAATGAAGGGTCCTGCAAGAAATGTGATGCCTGCACGAACCCAGCATGCAATCTGAGACGTGATGACAGATGGGCTCCGCCAAGATCAATGTGATCAGAAGACACCTTGCCACCAACAATCAGAGATGGGCGTGCCGCAATGGCTCCACAGGGAGTTAATTAACACACGAGAGAGAAAGAGATTTAATCAACAGAGAGAGACAGAGACAGAGATAGAGAGAGACAGAAAAAAAAGAAAAAAAGAAAGAGAGGACAGAGAGAGAGATTTGATTAACAGATCTCTCTCTCTCTCTCTCTCTCTCTCTCTCTCTCTCTCTCTCTCTCTCTCACACACACACACACACACCACACACACACACACACACACACACACACACACACACACACACACAAACACACACACACACACATATATATATATATATATATATATATATATATATATATATAATACACACACACAAATTCATATATGAGAGAGAGAGCCTTGAGTTTGTGTGTGTGTTTACTTATTAAAAAAGAAAATTAGTTTACTCTTTTATTTCGAGGATAAGGGAATAAGCACTCGTGTGCTCTAAAAAATTTTTTAAATTAAAAATCCAGTCCACGTGTGTATGTGTGCGCATGTGCGTGCAGGCGCACAAGCGCGTTCATGCGTGCGTGTGTGCACACACGCATGTACCTGCCTATATGTTTTCAAACTTAACCTACCAATGTTACACATTACATTATTTACAGTAAGACTGCACACCCTACTAGTTCTTTTATCTTTTGCCCAATAATTGAAAAAAAATCTTTGTTTCAAACCCCCCCCCCCTAACCCCCCTCGAAAGTGTAGGTTGGTTGGTTTCCCTCTCTCGCCCCCACCCCTTGTCACAACAATTGAACAAGCTTTATTTAAATTTTTTCCTGGAAGGGTTGGTTGGTTGGTTTCCATTTTCTCCCCCCTCCCCCTCTCCCCCTCTCCCCCCACCCCTTGTCACAACAATTAAACAAGCTTTGTTTCAATTTTTTCCTGGTAAGGGTTGGTTGGTTGGTTTACCCTTTCTCCCCTTCTCCCCTCTCCCCACCCTACAATTGAACAAGCTTTGTTTCAATTCCCCCCCCCCCAAAGGGTTAGTTGGTTGGTTACCTTTTCTCCCCCTCCCCTCTCCCCCCCCCCCACCCTCGTCACAACAATTGAACAAGCTTTGTTTCAATTTTTGTTCTGGGAAGGGTTGGTTGCTTGGTTACACTTTCTCTACCTCACCCTTGTCACAACAATTGAACAAGCTTTGTTTCAATTTTTTCCTGGTAAGGGTTGGTTGGTTGGTTACCCTTTCTCCCCCCCCCTCCCCCCCCCCCATCCTCGTTACAACAATTGAACAAGCTATGTTTCAATTTTTTTCCTGGAAGGGTTGGTTGGTTGGTTACCCTTTCTCCCCCCTCTCCCCCCACCCCTTGTCACAACAATTAAACAAACTTTGTTTCAATTTTTTTCCTGGTTAGGGTCTGCTGGTTGGTTTCCCTTTCTCCCCCCTCCTCCTCTCTCCCCACGCCTTGTCACAACAACTGGAAAGCTTTGTTTAATTTTTTCCTGGTAAGGGTTGGCTGGTTACCCTTTCTCCCCCCCTCCCTCCCCCTCTCCCCCCCCCCACCCCTTGTGACAACACTTGAACAAGCTTTGTTTCAATTTTTTCCTGGTAAGGGTTGGTTGGTTACCCTTTCTCCACCCTCCTCTCCCCACCCTGTCTGTGTGTGTGTGTGTGTGTGTCTCTGTTACGTAATCTACCCAGTGTTCCGTACCGCGTAAATATGTCCTGGAACAACCAGAAGATGACATCATCAGTGACAACAATCTCTCAATCTTTTAGCAGCCCTTACAAAAGGCTTATCACCTGAATATTTCATCTGTTCTTTTTTGGGGCTGGGGGGCGGGGCTTTTCCATCCATCCCACTGGTGTGTGACCATCTCACCTGTTTATTTTTTTCCCAGGGGAGAAACAATCTGTTACAGGGGGACCTTTATTATGCATATTTTAAACTTCTCTCTGCGCGCGTGTGTGTGTGTGTGTGTGTGTGTGTGTGTACCAGTGTCTTTTGTTTGTGTTTGTTTGTTTGTTTGTTTGTGTGTGTATGTGTTTGTTTGTGTGTGTGTGTGTGTGTGTGTGTGTGTGTGTGTGTGTGTGTGTGTGTGCGTGTGTGTGTGTGTGTTGCAGGGTTTTAAAAAGTTTTTAAAAAATATATAAAAAAATTCTTTTATATCGAGGATAATGAAATAAGCACTTATGTGCTTTTTTTTTTTACATCCAGTCTCCTTGTGTATGCGGTTTTGTAAATTCTGTCATCTGTTCCCACCACCACACAATGGCCTACTCTTCCGAAAAGCGGAACAGGATTTAACGTGTGCGCAAGGGTTGTGTGTGTGAGTGTGTGTGTGGTGTGTATGCGTGTGTGTGAAGAAGAGGAAGAAGAAGGAGAAAAAGAAGAAGGAGAAGGAAGAGGAGGAGAAGAAGAAGGAGGAGGAGGAGAAGAAGAGTAGAGAAGAGAAAGGAGAAGAAGAAGAAGAATCGTGCCAACAAGAAGAATGCAAAGAAGAATGCAAAGAATAAGAATGCAAAGAAGAAGAAGAAGAAGAAGAAGAAAGAATGAAAGACGGTAGAATGCAAAGAAGAAGAATGCAAACAAGAAATCAAAGAAGAAAAAGCACAAGAAGAAGAAGAAAAAAACAAAGAAAGAAGGAAGAATGCAAAGAAGAATGCAAAAAATAAGAATGCAAAGAAGAAGAAGAAGAAGAAGAAGAAGAAAGAAAGAAAGAAAGAAAGAGGAAGTGTGCAAAGAAGAATGCAAAGAATAAGAATGCAAACAAGAAATCAAAGAAGAAAAAGCAAAAGGAGAAGAAAGAAAGAAAGAAAGAAAGAAAGAAGGAAGGAAGAATGCAAAAAAGAATGCAAAGAATAAGAATGCAAACAAGAAATCAAAGAAGAAAAAGCACAAGGAGAAGAAAGAAAGAAAGAAAGAAGGAAGGAAGAATGCAAAAAAGAATGCAAAGAATAAGAATGCAAAGAAGAAGAATGCAAATAAGAAAGAAAGAAAGAACGAAGAATTCAAAGAAGAAGAATGCAAACGAGAAATCAAAGAGGAAAAGGCAGAAGAAGAAGAGGCAGGAAAGAAAGAAAGAAAGAAAGAAAGAAGAAAAACGCAAAGAAGAAGAATGCAAACAAGAAATACATGAATAAGAATGCAAAGAAGAAAAAAAAAGAAGAAGAATGCAAAGAGGAATGCAAATAATTAGAAGGCAAAGAAGAAAAATATGAAGAATGCAAACAAGAAGAATGCAAACAAGAAATCAAGGAATAAGAATACAAAGAAGAAAAAGAAGAAGAAGAATGCAAAGAAGAAGAATCAGAATCAGAATCAGCAGAGGAATCAAAAGAAGAAGAAAAAGGCATGGGAAGAGAGGGGTGGGGGGTGGGGGATAAGTGGCTTGGAGGAAAAGAAATGGGAGGAGGAGGAGGACGGGAAGGAGAGAATAAACCAATTGGAAGGAGGAACAAATCGGATGACACCTTGCCTAGCTTGAGTGTCAGGAAGAAAAATGGTGATCTGCAGCAAAAGTGATCTTGAAGAGAAGCACAAAACAACAACAAAACGTGTGTGTGTGTGTGTGTGTGTGTGTGTGTTGTGTGTGTGTGTGTGTGTGTGTGTGTGTGTGTGCGTGTGTGTGTTTGTGTGTGTGTGTGCGTGTGTGTGCGCGTGTGTGTGTGCGTGTATGTGTTTGTGTGTGTGCGTATGTGTGGGGTGTGTTGTTTGTGTGCGTGCGTGTGTGTTTTGTATTTGTGTGTGTGTGTGTGTTTGTGTGTGTGTTTGTGTGTGTGTGTGTGTTTGTGTGTGTTTGTGTGTGTGCGTGTGTGTGTTTGTGTGTGTTTGTGTGTTTGTTGTGTGTGTGTGTGTGTTTGTGTGTGTGTATGTGTGCGTGTGTGTGTGTGCTTGTGTGTGTGCGTGTGTGTACGTGTGTGTGTTTGTGTGTGTTTGTGTGTATGTGTGTGTCCTTGTGCGAGAGAGAGAGAGAGAAGGAGAGAGAGAGAGAGAGAGTATGTATGTGTATGTGTGTATGTGTGTGTGAGAGAGAGAGCTTGTGGTTTGTGTGAGAGAGAATGTGTGTGTGTGTGTGTGTGTGTGTGTGTGTGTGTGTGTGTTTAGAGAGAGAGAGAGAGAGAGAGAGAGAGAGAGAGAGAGAGATATGCTACATGCATGCGCGTGCCCGTATGTGTAATTGATAAGCTGACGTTCGCATGCGCGCACGCGTTCGCGCGCGCGGTGTGTGCGTTGTGTGTACGCGCGCGCACGCGCGCGTGCGTCTGTGTGTACGTGTGTGCGTGCTTGCACACAGGCATACATGTGTAATATACACGTGTGCACACACGCTTGTACCTACATAACATCCACCTAACACACGCTCGCTCGCTAGCACATGTTTGCATAAAAAATTAATGCCCAAAAAATCTATCCCTCAGTGTAGCCTCTTTACGCATTCTCTGATACACATACACACACACACTTCAGCGTGTGTGCGTGCGTGCGCGCGTGTGCTCGCACTCGCGCGCGTTAGAGCGAGCCTAGGTCTCAAGCTAGCTAGTTAGATCAGATCGTGGAACTGGCGGCGTTACGCACAAGGCAAAGTGTCGTGGAACAGTTGACAGGAGGCTGCCACGTAAGTGTCCATCAATATTGCAACTTGTGTCTTCCTCTGCCTCTTCATCTTCTGTTCTTGGCCGTGCGCTATTTTCCTGCTGAACTTACAACTACTAGTACTACTACTGCTGCTGCTGCTGCTGCTAGCAGCTGCTGCTGCTGTTGCTGCTGCTATTGCTGCTGCTGCTACTGCTGCTATTGCTGCTGCTACTACTACTACTGCTGCTATTGCTGCTGCTACTGCTGCTGCTGCTACTACTACTACTACTACTGGATCGGTGGTCTAGAGGTAACGCGCCTGTCTAGAATGCGAAAAGTCCGGGTCGGGTGTGTGCGTGGTTCGTACCCCGTTTGGGCCCGAAATTTTTCCCCATCCATTAGACCATGAGTGGTGGTCTGGGCGCTAGTCTTTCGGATGAGACGATAAACCGAGGTCCCGTGTGTTACACAAAATTTTCAGCGCAAGTAAAAGAACCAACGGCAACAAGGGAGTTGTCCCTGGCAAAATTCTTAGAAAAAAGCCACTCTGATAGGAAAACAAATACAGTTGCAGAAAAAAAAGGGTGGCGCTGCTCTTGTGGCGACGCGCTGTCCCCGGGGAGAGCAGCCCGAATTTCACGCAGAGAAATCTCGTGACTTAAAGTGGTATTAAAAAAAAACAAACTACTACTACTACTACTACTACTGCTGCTGCTGCTGCTGCTGCTGCTGCTGCTGCTGCTGCTACTACTACTACTTCTACTACTACTACTTCTGCTACTGCTACTGCTACTACTACTACTGCTGCTGCTGCTGCTGCTGCTGCTGCTGCTGCTGCTGCTGCTACTACTACTACTACTCTTCGATTCCATTGAGGTCCGGTGTTTTTTTGCTGTCGGTAGCTTGCCTGGTTGGTAGGTCATCGTAGCAGTTTGGTAATCAATCGATCGATCGATCGATCGCACCAACTTTCTTTCTGTCGGTCTGTCTGTCTGTCTACCTGCCTGACAGGCTACCTGTCAGTCTATCTATCTTTCTGACAGGCTACCTGTCTGTCTGTCTGTCTGACAGGCTACCTGTCCATCTGTCTGTCTACCTGTCTGACAGGCTACCTGTCAGTCTGTCTATCTGTCTGTCTGTGTTTGTCAGTGTGTCTGTGTGCTGTGTGTCTGTGTGTGCGTTTGTGGGCTCTGTCTCTATCTCTGTCTGTCTGTCTGTCTGACTCTCTCCTCTCTCTCCCCCTCCGTCTCTTTGCCTCCCTCTCTCCCTCCCTCCCTCTCTCTCCCTGTCTCTCCCTCCCTCTCCCTCTCTCTCCCTCCCTCCTTCTCTCTCTCTAACCCTCCCTCTCTCTGCC
Source organism: Rapana venosa (assembly GCA_028751875.1). Taxonomy (NCBI): domain Eukaryota; kingdom Metazoa; phylum Mollusca; class Gastropoda; order Neogastropoda; family Muricidae; genus Rapana; species Rapana venosa. The sequence continues at coordinate 69,828,035 of CM054142.1, read as the reverse complement.
TCCCTACCTCCTTCTCTCCTCCCTCCCTCTCTCTCTATCTCTCTCTCTCCCTCTCTCTCTCTCTCTCTCTCTCTCTCTCTCTCTCTCTCTCTCTCTCTCTCTCTCTCTCTCTCTCTCTCTCTCTCTCAACAAAACCGTTTATGTGTTTTGTATTTTGTATAACTTTGTAACTTATAAAGAACGAATAAAAAAAAATTGGAAAAAAATCGATCGTTCCAACAGGGCAGTTGTTTCTGTGCCTGGTGATGGTGGTGGTGGTGGTGGTGGTGATGGTGGTGGTGGTGGTGGTTGTGGTGGGTGGTGGTGGTGGTGGTTATGGGTGGTGGTGATGGTGGTGGTGGTGGTGGTGGTTTGTGGTGGTGGTGGTGGTGGTGGTGGTTGTGGTGGGTGGTGGTGGTGGTTGTGGTGGGTGGTGGTGGTTATGGGTGGTGGTGGTTGTGGTTGTGGTGGTGGGTGGTGGTGGTGGTGATGGTGGTGGTGGTGGTGGTGGTTGTGGTGGGTGGTGGTGGTGGTGGTGGTTGTGGTGGGTGGTGGTGGTTTGGGTGGTGGTGGTGGTGGTGATGGTGGTGGTAGTGGTAATAGTAGGTTGCTCTTCTGAGAGAGAGAGGAGAAAGAGACAGTCAGACAGAGAGACAGAGACAGACAGAGAGAGAGAGACAGACAGACAGAGAGACAGACAGAGAGAGACAGACACAGACAGACACAGAGAGACAGACAGAGAGACAGAGACAGAGAGAGAAACAGGCCACTCAGCTATAGAACGAAAGGGATGGTAATAATGTAACTAAAATGTGTGTAGTATTCATGGGGATGCTATTTCTGTGAGTGTGATGTTTTTCTTTTTCTTGTTCCTCTTGTTGTTGTTGTTGTTGTTCTTCTTCTTCTTCTTCTTCTTCTTCTTCTTCAAACAGACAGACAGACAGACATGTAGACAGACAGACAGACAGATATTCTGACACACAGAAAGACAGATAGACCTACAGACAGAGAGACAGACACGCAAAGGAGTCCCATAACCCATAAGGTCGTAGGGGAGCGAGGCGTCAGAGACCTCACTTCTCTAGGGCCAGCATATTGAGGGCGGCGCCCATCTCCTCTCCCTCGCTGCTTTACCTTCCATGACCCTAAAGAGGGCAGGTACCCATTGACAGCTGGGTGAACTGGGGGAACTGTACTGAAGCCAAGGCGCGCAAACGGTCACCCATCCAAGTGGTAACCACGCTCGACGCTGTTTAACATTGGCTTTGGGGGAAAGCGAGTGCTCCGACCACTGAGCTGTCCTGTCCTATCAGGTTTGGATCAACCCTCCAGATTCGCATTTTTGTTTTTATTCATAATATTTTTCGGGACTTTTCTTTCTGGCTTGTTTTGTTTGTTTCCCCGTTTTTTCTTTTTTTCTCTCTTTCTTTTCTCTCCTTCTTTTCTACTTTTTATTTTGGTCTTCTTGTCTTTCTTTCTGTTTTTTTCTTTCTTGTTGTTTTTTTTCCATTCTTTTTCTGCTTTCCATTTTCCCCCCCATTCTTTTTCCCTGTCTTTTTTTTTTAATTCTTTCTTTTATTTTTCTGTCTCTCTTCTTTTTTTTCGCAACCTTTTATTTCTTCTTTTCCCCCCTCTTTTTTTAAACTTTTGTGTGTTTTTCTTTCTTTCCTTCTCTTTTTTTGCTTTAAATATTTTTTCTTTTTTTCTTTGTTCTTTTTTGTTTTCTTTCTTTTTTTCTTCTCTTCCTATTTCTTTCCTTCTTTATTTCTTCTATTCTCTTTCTTTGTTTATTCGTTTCTTTGTTGCTTTTCTCTCTATTTCTTTCTTTCTTTCTTTTTTCACTCAGTATTTTCCCATTACTTCTTCTGCTCACAACTTTTTATTTATTTTTACCCATCTGCCAACCTGTCTGTCTTTCTAACTCTTCCCCCTCCCCTCTTTTTCTGTTCAGTGAGTCTTAACTTTGTTTTATAACTAGTTCTGCTTTTATTTTGTTCTGTTTCAGCTGATTTCTTTCTGCATTTTTTTCTCCAACTCAGAATTGTTAATTTTTTTTCTGTACCTTCTTCTTCTTCTTCTTCTTCTTCTTCTTCTTCTTCTTCTTCTTCTGCTGCTGCTCCTCCTCCTCCTCCTCCTCCTCCTCCTCCTCCTCCTCCTCCTCCTCCTCCTCCTCCTCCTCCTTCTCCTCTTCCTCTTCCTCCTCCTCCTCCTCCTCCTCTTCCTCCTCCCCTCCTTCTCCTCCTCCTCCTCTTCCTCCTCCTCCTCCTTCTCCTCCTCCTCCTCCTCCTCTTCCTCCTCCTTCTTCTCCTCCTGCTCCTCCTGCTCCTCTTGCTCCTGCTCCTCCTCCTTCTCTTCCCTCTTTTTCTTCTTCTTCTTCTGCCCTCTCCTCCTCCTCCTTATTTTTCTCCGTCTTCTTTTTCGTCTTCTTCTTCTTTGATAATGTTTCGTTTTAAACCTGTGGACACATTTCTGTATTGACATATGTGTTGTTCACAACTGAAAAGTTCTGGGAAATTATTTATTAATATGCATTCGTTGTTGTCACTTTGATTTTTTTGTTTGTTTGTTCATTCGTGTGTGTGTGTGTGTGTGTGAGTGTGTGTGCGTGTGTGTGTTCATGCGTGTGTGTGCATGTGTGTGCATGTGTGTGCGTGTGTGTGTGAGTGTATGTGAGTGTGTGTGTGTGTGTGCGTGTGCGTGCGAGTGTGTTTGTGTATGTCTATGCGAACATGCTTGCTGGCCTATGCAGGCGTGTGTGTGTGTGTGTGTTTGCGTGCGTGCACGTATACGGATGTGTGTGTATATGTATGTGTGTGTATGCATGTGTTCATGCGTGCGTACATGTGTATGTTTGTTTAGCCCCAAACCACATTACACCCACCTAAGTTGTCCTGACTGCTGCTAAGTGTCCACTTGAAAGATGTGAACTTTTGCACTAGTTGAAAGGGCGACTAGCAAAAAACCCCAAAACAAAGCAAAACAACACACACATTCACCCACCACCCACCCACACACCCACCCACACACTGCACGCACACACACACACACACACACACTGCACACACATACACAGACACACACAGGCACACAAACAATAAAAAAAGACCCCATGTGGAGTCCATACTTGTGGCACTAGTTGATGATGATCTCAGTATGACTGTAGATGTTGGGTGGAAAGGGGGTGGTCTTTGCACACTTGAGTGTTTTTTTTTTAAAGATTGGGATTAAAAGACTGTGAAAGGTCAGGAGGGCGTGTTCCATATGGAAATTAGGGAGAAGGGCGGTGGGGGGTGGGGTGAGGGGTGGGGAAGGAAGGGGGAGGGGGCATTGTTATTTGCCTTGTGTAAAGATATTGTGGGTTTGAGTATGTCTACGCCTATGTACTTGCACCAACTTGCATGGGTACCTATGTAGGTTCCTGCAGGTGGGTGAGTGAGCGTGTGTGTGTGTTTGTGTGTGTGTGTGTGTGGGGGGGGGGGGTGATTCAGATTCAGATTCAGAATATTTTATTGCCATTTAACTCATGTAGACTTATTTGACACAACAAAAAACATCAATTATAATTATCTATTTTTGGCTAAATGTGATGTACACTTAAAATCATGTTGCATTCTACTTCTCTTTTTCTCTGTTTTCAAAACACTCATACACATATCTGATGATATCTGCTTGATAGATATCAACTGTGATTATATCACTTAATTTATGTGCACAGTTTTTGTGATTTTTGTCTTTAGTTTTGAATTTTAATAACAAATTATTTCTGAAGTTCAACAACACAAAATACATTCATCAAGTAAATGAAATTCATCTTCTATTTTGTTACAGTATCTACATTTTCTGTCCTCTCTAGATATATTTTGGTGCCTCCCTTTCTCTATCATTAAATTGTGACAGCTTGTGCGAAATTTACATAGTTTATTAAATATGGCTCCAGTCTGTATTCTTCGGTAGAATAATAATAAAATTTTAGTTTTGCAAACTTTCTTCTGGTAGATCCCAAATGTTTTATACATGTCCTCAAGTTTTCTTTGAACAGCATAACTCAACTGATGAACATTAAGAGTACTTTGGTTCTTTCATACATGTTTGAATCCAATTGTGTATGGAATAATTTTCACTGTGTTGATCCATTTATCATATGTATTCTTCTGATACAAATAATCATATACTATTCTAATATAAGAGTCTGGTTTTGATTCTGTCAAATGAATCCAAAAGGATATTATCTGGCATATGATTTTTAGGGTCTGTGGAAATCTTCCTAATTCACCCAAAGTGGGAAGTACTAATGCTTTTTCATGAATGCCCAGTATTTGTTTACAAAATTTCACATGAACATTCTCATACAAAAACTGCTTTGTAAGCATGCCTTGGACAGTTTATTGATATGAAATTTTGTCTCCCCATTAAAACAAAAAGGAAACCAAACTTCTGCTACATAGGTTAAAATATGGGTTATCAATGAGTTGAATAAACACATTATTATAGTAGTCTTTAAATTTTGTTCATGAACTGCTCTTTTAAAGATGTATATTGCTTTGTTGCTTTGTTTTAGTAAATGTTCTTCTGTTGCTTGACATTTCCCGTTCTGATGAAAAACAGTACCTAGACATTTATAAGTTTCTACTGTTTCAATTACATGCTCTCCACATGTAAAATGAATTGGAATTTTAGGAGGTGATCTCGTAAAGACAATTACCTTTGTTTTTGTTTTTGGTTATCTTTAAACCCCAATTAG
>CM054142.1:69808315-69810815 GCA_028751875.1 Rapana venosa | reverse complement strand
TCCATGGACTTTCAGTGTTTCTGCCACGGAATCACTCAAGCGTCGCCTGGGTCTACCTCTGGCCCTCGTGCCTAAGTACCTCAAGTTGTAAGCACGCAAGGCTGGCTGGTTTGGCGGCATCCGTGTGAGGTGCCCGAACCACTTGGTTCGTTGTTGTTCAATAATTATGGTGTAGGACGGGTGTGGCTCCTACCATGTCTCTGATCACCTCCTTTCTTATCTTGTCTCTCCTGGTCTTGTTGACGGCTTTCCTCAAGCACTTCATCTCACACGTACCAGTTTCTGCCCTAGAGACACTGCTTGAAAAACAAAAATTCAATGCGACATATCATGCTCCAATCAGACCTCAGGGAGTTGAAGGAGAAGAGGGACTGTCTCCCCCTGTCCCCACCTCCCCCCACACTCACTCCAGTCACACCACAAAACAACACCAAAACACACACACACACCACACACACCACCACCCCAACAACACCCACACACACCACACGCACACACACCCACGCCCCCCAACACTTCTTGTGCACATTTTTAAAAACCTGTTCCCCTTTCGTAAGAGTGGCCATTGTGTGCCAGGGGGAACGAATGATGACAGAATTACAAAAAAACCCCAAACACACGGGCTGGATGTAAAAAAGCATAAGTGCAAATTTTTTATCCCCCCAAATATAATAATTTAAAAAAATATCTACTACTATCTATCTATCTACTCTATCTTATCTACTATCTATCTATCTATCTATCTATCTATCAAATCTATCTATCTATCTATCTATCTATCTATCTTTATCTATCTAATTATCTATCTATCTATCTATCTATCTATCTATCTATCTATCTATCTATCTATCTATCTATCTATCTATCTATCTATTATCTATATCAAGCGCTTGATTTGCTGCTTTACAAGATTCAGCGCTATATAAATTCCATGCATTATTATTATTATTATTATTATTATTATTATTACTACTACTACTACTACTACTACTACTACTACTACTACTACTACTACTACTACTACTACTACTACTACTACTACTACTACTACTACTACTACTACTACTACTACTACTACTACTACTTAAACAACGCGATGACTGATAAAGTAGGTCTTCCAGTTCACAGCCTCCGTCGTCAACTAAAACAACAACAACAACAACAACAACAACAACAACAACAACAACAACAACAACAACAACAACAACAAAGAGAAAATCGATGGTGAACTATCCCTTCAACAGGCAGGCAGGCAGGCAGGCAGGCAGGCAGGCTCACGTCAGCACCTTAGTCGATATCTCTTTGTTGCTGTTGTCGTTGTTGTTGTTGCTTGCTTTTGTTGCTTGTTGCTGCTTGTCCTCTTGTTTCAAGCAAAGAAGGCAAAACCCCGCAGGAAGACAAGGTTGCGAAATGGATGACAAAATGTTGGGAGCGGATGACAAAATGTACAAAACTGCATACACACAGGGCACTGGATGGAAAAAATAGCACATTGAGTGCTTATTCAATTATCCTCGAAATAAAAGAAGATTTAAAAAAAAAAGGAGAGTTAGTGTGGTGCTTGCTTGATGACTGTTCTGCACTGTACTGTACTGTTCTGTACTGCACTGCACTGCAGTGTACTGTTCTGTACTGTTCTGTTCTGTACTGTACTGCACTCTCCTTTACTGTACTGTACTGTACTGCACTGTACTGCACTGCACTGTACTGTACTGTACTGTTCTGTACTGTACTGTACTTTGCTTTACTTTACTGCACTGTACTGTATACACACACACCTATGTGGTCGTAGGGGAGCGAGGCGTCAGAGACCTCAACTTGTCTAGGGGCCAGCATATTGAGGGCGGCGCCCATCTCCTCTCTCTTGCTGCTTTACCTTCCCTGAGTAGTATTGTAATTGCCCTTCATGGGATGATTAAAGTGATTTTGACTTGACTTGACTTGACTTGACCCTAAAGAGGGCAGGTGCCCATTTACAGCTGGGTGAACTGGGGAAACTGTACTGAAGCCAAGGCGTGCAAACGCTCACCCATCCACTTGGTAACCACGCTCAAAGCTGCTTAAGCTTGGCTGGGGGAAAGCGAGTGCTCTGACCACTGAGCTATCCCGGCCCCCCTTATGCATGAAGGAAGATGAAAAACTTAACTTTGAAAAAAACCGCCCACAAAACCTCTTGGGTTCTCTTGTCATTCAGGCTTCAGCTACATCTAGTCCCTCGGTGAACAAGCCATAATTCAATACTCTGATAAGACCTTGACCTAGATTCGTCTTCAGCAGGCTACGCTTGCACTACGGTAGCTTCTGTTTGGTTCAATATTCTCTACAGTTTGAATTTTATCTCCCATCCATATAACTGCCACTAGTTGGTACAGGCACTAGTCGTTCAACTGGATTGAATAAGTTAAGGTTACTTGTGCGTCATACACACATATAACACTTCAGTCACCAGGAAAAAAAATCAGTGATAAAATAACACTTCATTCACCAGGAAAAAAATCAG
>CM054142.1:69800815-69803315 GCA_028751875.1 Rapana venosa | reverse complement strand
TACCTATATCTATCTATCTATCTATCATCTATCTATTCTATCTATCTACTATTCGATTATCTAGTCTATGCTATCTTCGTATCTATGCTATCTATCTATGCTATCTATCTGATTATATCTATTATGTGTTGTGTGCGTGCATGCATGCGATGTTTTGTGTTTCTGGTGTTGTGTGTGTACATGCGTTGCGTACGTGCGTGTCTGTGTGATGTTCTGATTATCTGCAACTGGTTTGTGTATTTCTATCTGTGTTGTGTAGTCTTGTCTGTTTTTGGCTAGAACCTTGCAGATGTCTGTTGTGGTCAAGGTCCTGCGTACCACTGTCGTGTGCAGCCGCTATCACTGCAAATTTGTTTTTATCATGGGTAGTTATCCTTCGTCTTTTTGGTATAAGAGGCTATTGGGTCGAAGGTATGTTCCATGGTTCCATGGCCAGTTCATCGCAGAAAGTCGATGCTATGGTACTGTTGTGGTCTGTATGTCCCTTGAGGTATGTTGGTGGGTGGATGGAGGACATATGTTCTGGCTTCTGTTCGGGTAATGCGATTCACAGGCAATCGGTGCAGAAGGGCTTAGGGTTACATATGTTTGCTGGGTGTGGTTGGAGGGAAATGCGAGTGGGTATTGTTTTGGTTGGTGGGTGGGTTTAGGTGCGAGTTGGGTGATTGTTTTGGTGTTGTGGGTGGGTTTAAGGTGCGAGTTGAGGTGATTGTTTTGGTTGGTGGTGGGTGGGTTTATGCGAGTAAGATGTGGTAGTGTGTTTTGGTTGGTTTTGGTTGGGTGGGTTTATGTGCGAGTTGAAGGTGATTGTTTTGGTTGGTGGGTGGGTTTAATGGAGTTGAAGGTGATTGTTTGGTGGTTTGTGGTGGGTTTAATGCGAGTTGAAGGTGATTGTTTTGGTTGGTGGGTGGGTTTAATGCGAGTTGAAGGTGATTGTTTTGGTTGGTGGGTGGGTTTAATGCGAGTTGAAGGTGATTGTTTTGGTTGGTGGGTGGGTTTATGCGAGTTGAAGGTGATTGTTTTGGTTGTGTGGGTGGGTTTAATGCGAGTTGAAGGTGATTGTTTTGGTTGGTTTGTGGGTGGGTTTAATGTGAGTTGAAGGTGATTGTTTTGGTTTGTGGGTGGGTTTAATGCGAGTTGAAGGTGATTGTTTTGGTTGGTGGTGGGTGTGTTTAATGCGAGTTGAAGTGATGTTGTTGGTTTGTGGTGGGTTTAATGGTGTTGAAGGTGATTGTTTTGGTGTGGGTGGGTTTAATGCGAGTTGAAGGTGATTGTTTTGGTTTGTGGGTGGGTTTAATGCGAGTTGAAGGTGATTGTTTTGGTTTGTGGGTGGGTTTAATGCGAGTTGAAGGTGATTGTTTTGGTTTGTGGGTGGGTGTGTTTAATGCGAGTTGAAGGTGATTGTTTTGGTTGGTTTGTGGGTGGGTTTAATGCGAGTTGAAGAGTGATTGTTATGGTTTGGTGGGTGGGTTTTAATGCGAGTTGAAGGTGATTGTTTTGGTTGGTGGGTGGGTTTATGTGGAAGATGGGGGTGATTGTTTTGGTTGGTGGGTGGGTTTCCTTTCCTTTCTGGGGAGAACAGCCGTGTTGTTCTGGAAATGGCAGGGTGTTTTGGAGTGTCTCGCAGTATTCAGTACCGTACCAGGCAGGTCGTGGGATGATTCGCTTTTTGTGCATCTTTGTATAATCTGGTGCGTCAGTAGAGGGAATGACACGACAGGGGATACAATTGGAGAAAGGATGAGTTTTCTTTTCTTCCTTCTTCATGTTCAGACAGCAGGTTAGTCTTTCCCTGTGTGCTTGGGCTGTACCGATTCTGTTATGTGACAGCACTGTTCGATTCGATTCAATGAAATGAACTATGATATGATGAACTACAATACTAAACAATATAGGCAGAACACAATACAAACTGATTGTTCTCATTAATTTTTACAATGGGTGTTGTTCTAATACGTAAGAGTACACACTCTCTCAATCCGTTGCTTCGCCTTTGAATTCACTGTAAAGTATGATATTATCATAGAAAGTGCTGTTTTTCTGAAGCCATCTCCCTCTGCCAATGAAAAATGGCCATCTTAACAGTAATCTTTTATAGAAAATCACAGTCTCCTAAGTTGCCTCAGAAGTTCAAGATGCCCTTTGCGTATCAATATTTTGAATAAATTTAAAGGTGTATGGTGTGTATGCATGCATGCATGCGTGTGTGTGTGTATGTGTGTGTATGTATGTGTGATTGTGTGTATGTTACACAACCGTCGGATCTGTAAACAGCACTTTCAGTATTGCTTTAGTTAAATATTACGAATAGATGAACGTTGACTTCATAAATGTATAAGTGAATGGATTATACAGTTAATGAGCGAATGTGTGTACATGTAAACACATGTCTCTAATGCACTTAGGCATGCTAGTGTGTTTGCATGCAAGCATGCATTAATGCAAGCCTGTATCAGCAAAAGCACACACACACTACACACACACGCACGCACGCACACAC
>CM054142.1:69788315-69798315 GCA_028751875.1 Rapana venosa | reverse complement strand
GTGTGTGTGTGTGTTTGTGTGTGTGTGTGTGTGTGTGTGTGTGTGTGTGTGTGTGTGTGTGTGTGTGCGTGTGTGTTCTCTGCCAATCTGGTCGTCTGCCTCTATCTATCTTCCGCTCCCCACGTCTCCTCTCTATTCTCCTCCCCTCTCTTTCTTTTTGTACGAATATCGTTTCTGTGTTTTGCAATGTTATCAATGTTGCTACCGCGTTTACTTTAGATTGTGGCTGAAACAGCTGTAGTCTTTTACTCTTCCATAGTTTTTAGGACTTTTATTCTTTTTCTTTGGCTTTTTCTGCTCACTTTCTGGTTTCAAATCAAAGTCAAAGCCATACTTTTATTCTTTCAGATTGTACATTGAATAAGGAGTGCAACTGTTTTTATTTATCAAGCCATCTATCTAGTAAAAGGTAAAGGTAAAGGTGTCCCATAACCTATGTGGTCGTAGGGGAGCGAGGCGTCATAGACCTCACTTCTCCAGGGGCCAGCATATTGAGGATGGCGCCCATCTCCTCCCCCTCGCTGCTTTACCTTCCCTGACCTTAAAAGAGGCAGGTACCCATTTACAGCTGGGTGAACTGGGGGAACTGTACTGAAACCAAGGCGCGCAAACGGTCACCCATCCAAGTGGTAACCACGCTCGATGCTGCTTAACCTTAGCCGTGGGAAAGCGACTGCTCTGACCACTGAGCTATCCCGTCCATCTAGTAATCAAGTAATAAACTGTGTTGGTTATTTCATGAAAAATGGTTGAGAATGGTTGTACTCGTACTTCGATCATTTTGTAGTTATTTTCCTTTGACTGGCATAATAATTATCTTTATTTCGGATAGACACATGGGTGGAGTAGATTCAGTGTTCGATTTTACGGGTTGAGGAAGGCGTGAGTTCGGATCTCGACTTTGGAGTTTGGTAAATTCAGAGTGACGATTTTTGTAATCTCCCAGTTCGAGTTTTGGCAGCGGCGTTTGGAGAAATTAGGGTGATGATTTTTTTCTTTTCTTTTTTTACAATATCTCGTATCTGCTTTAAAGTACAGGCCTCCTACCAGTACCTTAATTCTCTTCACGTATATACGCATGCAGAAGATCCAGAAATCACGCACGTTAAAGATCCTGCAATTCATATCAGCGTTTAGTGAGTTAGGGAAACACAAACATACCCAGCATGCACCCTGTACCTGAAGAGGGATGGACTCCGCCAGGTTCAAACTGTCCCAAGAGACGCGGTCTGAAAACTTCAGTGCAGTGCATGCCCCGACATTTAGTTGCTCAGGGAGGTAAGGGAGAGAGGAAGAGGATGGCGGAGGGGGGTAATCGGAATGACTGTAGACTTCAGACTTCAGATGATTTATTCAGATAGGTCAAAGCCCCTTCTGAAGGGGTGGAAACATACAACAGCGCTAGTATACAGCCATGTGCTGTCAAGTTAACGTTGAAAAGAAATCATTCAATGAACATTTGTTATAGACTGAAAAATTTACATGAGGCTACTATCCCTTATTCTTTTCAAAGATTTATACAGGATTATTGCTAGATTTTTAACAGTTTGCTCATTTTCAGAGGACATAAGCTGAGATAGACTGACCAATGATGGGTAGTTCCAATAAGTTTGCAGAATTGATTCTTTTCTCAGGTCTTCAAGAACTGGACATTCCAAAAACAACATGAAATTCATCTTGTGTTGCCAGTTTGCACAAATTACAAACCAAGTTCTTATTATCGTCTTTTGCTTATCGTTCGTTTCAAATGTACAGCATGAATGACAATAGATAACGATAGAGTTACAATCAACAGAACATCATCAAGTCTTGCCAATGACTGGTCCTGTAGAGTTATGATAAAAAAACAACGTAATTACTTTTGGAATACTACTTCTGAATAATTTCCTGCCTTACGTATACTGAAATGACTGGCTAGGCGGACATCATTCAATATTCTGTCTACTATTGAGACTATGTTTAGACTGTTTAGAGCTATGTTTAGCAAAATTATGAAACAAAGAAGGTCAATCTCGTGAGGAAATAGATGCAGTTATATAAAGGCAGGGATTGGTTTTTTTATGTTTTTTGGTTGTTGTTTTCTCTTAATTAATGGGGACGCTACTCTTATGATGAAGCGCCTAACAAAGAAAGTTATGTTATGTTATATTGTATACAACTTTAAGTTACCACAGATTATTTTCTGCAGCAAGATTATCGCTTATTGTACTGTATTGTGTTGTGTTATGTTATATTGTACACAACTTTAAGTTACCACAGATTATTTTCTGCAGCAAGATTATCGCTTATTACACTGTGTTGTGTTGTGTTATGTTATATTGTATACAACTTTAAGTTACCACAGATTATTTTCTGCAGCAAGATTATCGCTTATTACACTGTGTTGTGTTGTGTTATGTTATATTGTATACAACTTTAAGTTATCACAGATTATTTTCTGCAGCAAGATTATCGCTTATTGTACTGTATCGTGTTATGTTATGTTATATTGTATACACTTTAAGTTACCACAGATTATCTTCTTTACGTGAAATTCAGGATGCTTTTCCCGGGCAGAAGAAGGCTTCTGTCATCACAAGAGTAGCGCCACCCATTTTCTTTAAAACAACCCCCCCCCCCCCCCCAAACAAACCAAAAAACAAACCCTGCCTTTATATGACGATATCTGTTTCCTTACGAGAATGACCTTCTTTGTTTCATAATTTAACTAAACATAGCTCTCCCGTTTCCGTGAGGTTTTTATTTTAACGTGCGCTAAATGTATGTTAAACACCCGACATCAGTTTATGGACTTATGCAAAAACAAAATTTAAAAATCAAATCAGCACCAGACCACTTTTCATGGTATAGTGGACTGGGGAAAGAAAGGTTTGAGTTCAGACAAAAATCGAACCCACAACCTCTTCGTTTTCTAGACCAGAACTTACCTCTAGACCATCGATCCATGTCTGCTGTTTATACTGACTCCCCCTCCACCCCTTCCTCACTCCCTAAAGGTCGCCAAATCCCAATCTAGTCTGGAAGGCATAATGCACAGAGCAAACAGCCCCTAGTGGGTTCTACGAACAGACAATAGACCTTCGGACTTTTTTCCGAGCGCAGCGATTGCAGCTGCATTCCATCCCCCTCCTCCCCCCCCCCCCACTCCTTTCTCGCCACCCACTCACCCCCTCTTCTCTAGCCCCCCCCCCCCCCACTCCACCTCCACCCTCCTTGATGACTAGCCTTGCCCAGATCCCCTGAAGGGCTCTTAGCGTGTCCCCATACCAACCAATCAATAAACCGCTTCAGTGCGGGACTGTTCTTGCTTGTGCCGGAAGAGAAAGTCGTCCATTTATACCAAAATCTAAATACTGATAGCAGCGTGACATGTCGTGTTGTTGTATATTCGTTCGCTGTTGTGAGCCGCAGCAAATGGTTTATCGAAGAGTCGTAATCGGTTTCGGAGTTGTTTGGCAGAAGTCTGGGTTTTACCTTTGAATTCGTTCTGGGTTTACCTTTGAATTCATATTCAGTTGCTGGGAAAGAGGACAGTGGGAATGAATTCTATATTTGGGCGTTTTTGGACCTTCAACGATGTGGGTCTGGCTGTTAGGATTATAATTATTTATCATGTAACCTGTGAGTGTGACTGCGGGTGTGTCTTGAATCATCATCATCATCATCATCATGATAATGATAATAATAATAATAATAATAATAATATAATAATCAATAACAATTATATAATCTCTCTCTCTCTTCTCATCTCTATCTCTTCTTCTTCTCTCTATCTAGCTGTTTGTCTTTATATCTATCTGTCTGTCTGTCTGTCTGTCTGTCTGTCTGTCTGTCTGTCAGTCTATCTATCTATCTATCTATCTATCTATCTATCTATCTTCTCTATCTATCTATCTATCTATCTATCCTCCTGTCTATCTGTCTGTCTGTCTGTCTGTCTGTCTGTCAGTCTGTCTGTCTGTCTGTCTTTCTGTCTGTCTGTCTATTTATCTATAATTGCTTGGGGTTTCCCGCATGTATACACGATAGTCTTATGCATGTATCCATAGACAGGTAGATAGATAGATAGACAGGTAGATAGATAGACATGTAGATAGATAGACAGGTAGATAGGTAGATAGATGGATAGATAGATAGAAACGTACATGCATGCATGCAAGCATCTATCTATCCATACATGCAAAATATATACATATGTACATCCTCTCTCTCCCTCTCTCTTCCCCTCTCTCTCTCCACACACACACACACACACACACACACACACACACACACACACACACACACACACACACACACACACACACACACACACACACACACACACACACTGGTGATAGCGTAGGTGATGAAGATGAAGATGTTGATAATGATGATGTAGAGGATGAAAGTAATGAGGGTTATGTTGATATACTGGCTGCAGCTGCTGTTATAGGTAATGAAGATGCTGATGGTGATGATTATGTAAATGCTGAAGATGATGATAATGGGGATGATGATGACTAGAAGATATTGGGAGTAATCCTGTATGCTTGCAGAATTGAAAATGTGAAATGGATATAAACTTTTTTGTATGTGTGTGTGTGTGTTGTGTGTATTCCCTTTCATTTTCGACATGATTACTTTCCCGCGCGGTCGATGCGCCACCCTGTGGGGTGGGTGGATGCACCCTATCAATAATTCCACTGACCCACATCGGCTTACAGGTTCGTTTGGTGGCAACAGGCATGGTATGACTCTAGTCTTCGTGGATCTCTCTACTGATGACTAGTCTTTGTGGATCTCTCTACTGATGACTAGTCTTCATGGATCTCTCTACTGATTACTAGTCTTCATGGATCTCTCTACTGATGACTAGTCTTCATGGATCTCTCTACTGATTACTAGTCTTCGTGGATCTCTCTACTGATGACTAGTCTTCATAGATCTATCTACTGATGACTCTGTCTTCATGGATTTGCCAAGAGTTTCTCTCTAACTTATGACTCTGTCTTCATGATTTGGCAAGAGTTTCTCTCTAACTTATGACTCTAAGTCTTCATGATCTGCCAAGAGTTTCTCTATAACTTATGACTGTCTTCATGATTTGGCAAGAGTTTCTCTTTAACTTATGACTCTAAGTCTTCATGATCTCCCAGATGTTTCTCTTTAACTTAACTTATGACTTTAAACCTTCATGATTGCCAAGAGTTTCTCTTTAACTTATGACTCTAAGCCTTCATGATTTGGCAAGAGTTTCTCTTTAACTTATGACTCTAAGTCTTCATGATCTCCCAGATGTTTCTCTTTAACTTATGACTTTAAACCTTCATGATTTGGCAAGAGTTTCTCTTTAACTTATGACTCTAAGTCTTCATGATTTGGCAAGAGTTTCTCTCTAACTTATGATTCTCTTCATGATTTGGCAAGAGTTTCTCTTTGACTTATGACTCTAAATCTTCATGATTTGGCAAGAGTTTCTCTCTAACTTATGACTCTAAGTCTTCATGATTTGCCAAGAGTTTCTCTCTAACTTATGACTCTAAGTCTTCATGATCTGCCAAGAGTTTCTCTCTAACTTATGACTCTAAGTCTTCATGATTGGCAAGAGTTTCTCTCTAACTTTGACTCTAAGTCTTCCTTGATCTGGCAAGATCTCTAACTTATGACTCTAGTCTTCTGATTGACAAGAGTTCTCTTAACTTATGACTCTAAGTCTTCATGACTTGGCAAGAGTTTCTCTCTAACTTATGACTCTAAGTCTTCATGATTTGGCAAGAGTTTCTAACTTTTGACTCTGTCTTCCTAGAACTGGCAAGATCTCTAACTTATGACTCTAAGTCTTCCTAGAACTGGCAAGATCTCTAACTTATGACTCTAAGTCTTCCTAGAACTGGCAAGATCTCTAACTTATGACTCTAAGTCTTCCCAATGCAATCTAACTTATGATCTAAGTCTTCCTAGACTGGATCTCTAACTTATGACTCTAAGTCTTCCTAGAACTGGCAAGATCTCTAACTTATGACTCTAAGTCTTCATGTATCTGGCAAGAGTTTCTAACTTTTGACTGTAAGTCTTCCTAGAACTGGCAAGATCTCTAACTTATGACTCTAAGTCTTCCTATCTGGCAAGAGTTTCTAACTTTTGACTAAGTCTTCCTAGAACTGACAAGATCTCTAACTTATGACTCTTAGTCTTCCTAGAACTGACAAGATCTCTAACTTATGACTCTTAGTCTTCCTAGAACTGACAAGATCTCTAACTTATGACTCTTAGTCTTCCTAGAACTGACAAGATCTCTAACTTATGACTCTTAGTCTTCCTAGAACTGACAAGATCTCTAACTTATGACTCTAAGTCTTCCTAGAACTGGCAAGATCTCTAACTTATGACTCTAAGTCTTCCTAGAACTGACAAGATCTCTAAATGACTCTAAGTCTTCCTAGAACTGGCAAGATCTCTAAATGACTCTAAGTCTTCCTAGAACTGGCAAGATCTCTAAATGACTCTAAGTCTTCCTAGAACTGGCAAGAGTTTCTCTCTGACTTGTGTATGTGACTCTAGGTCTTCCTGGCAAGAGTTTCTCTTTTGTTGTCTCCCCACTACCTTCTCAGTTCAGCTCAGCTTTTTTCTTCTGAGTTTTTGTTTTGTTTTTCTTGTTGTTTTCTCCTCTCCTCCAAGTAGTGTGTAACAGCTTGTAGAAGACCTGCTCCTTACACACAAGCTGAAAGTCATCGAGCGCTATCTATGCGCAACATAAGCCGTGATGATTACTATGTAATAAACGTCACTTACAAGAAATTCATGCAGCAGATGTTGGCTTCAGGACAGCTAAGGGCTTGTGACGGCTTGAGAGGGGAGTGCAGGTCAGGTGTTGTTGTGCTTCTGCATGTCACCGGTATTGATGGGATCTCCGGCAAACTATGGTCAGTTGTGACAGGAGTGATGTAGGCAAGAGACACACGCGTGTTGTATAGCAGCAACCTTGAAGACAGCAGATATTTTATGAAAAACTGAAAGGCGCTACACCAGCTATTGCTATTGTAACACAAGTGAAATGAGTAAGAGACACGTGCATGTTGTATAGCATCCTTTACCACAGCACATTTTCTCTGAAAACCCGAGAGGCGCTACAGCAGTTATCGTTAGCATGTGACACCAGAAGTGATATAAGTAAGAGACACATGCTTGTTGTATAGCAATATCCTTTAAGGCAGCAGATTTTCTTTGTAAAACTGAGGGAAGCTTCAGCAGTTATCGTTAGTATATTATGACAGAAGGATCTAAACAAGAGACACATGCATGTTGTATAATAACATCCTTTAAGGCAGCAGATTTTCTCTGAAGACTTGAGGGAAGCTTCAGCAGTTATCGTTAGTATAATTATTGTGACAAAAGGATGTAAACAAGAGACACATGCTTGTTGTATAGCAACATCCTTTAAGAAAGCAGATATTTTCTGAAAAACTGAAAGGCGCTACGCCAGTTATTGCTATTGTAACACAAGTGAAATAAGTAAGAGACACATGCTTGATGGATAGCAACATCCTTTAACACAGCAGATTTTCTCTGAAAACCCGAAAGGCGCTACACCAGTTATTCGTTAGCATGTGACACGAAGTGATATAAGTAAGAGACACATGCGTGTTGTATACCAGCAACCTTAAGACAGCAATTTTCTGAAAAACTGACAGGCATACAGCAGTTATTGGCTAGTTGTAACAGAAGTGAATGTAAGTAAGAGACACATCCTGTGGATAGCAACACCTTTCAAGGACAGCAGATTTTCTGAAAATCCATGGAAAGGGCTCAAGTTAATTGCTACTTTTACGAAAGGAATTTAGAGAGTTTAAACACTAAAATCATTTATTTTGAAAACTGTAACTAACACTCTATGTTTTTATTGTAACACAGTTTAGTTGCAACCAGTTTTGGTACAACATCCGTTCAACCAGCAATATGTTCTTGAAGAGCGAACGGTTAATGGCGCTAAAGTTATTGCTAATTGGTAACAGGGAAAAGCAATAGCACGAGCTTGTGTATAGCAGAACCCATAAATTGCCACTGAAGCAGATTTTCTCTGACAACCTGAGCGGCGCTACAGCAGCTATCGCTAGTTGTAACAGAAGTGATGTAGACAAGAGACACATCCCCTGTAGTACAGGAGCACCCTTTGCCACGGCAGCAGATTTTCTCTGAAAACCTCGTCATGGTCAAGAAGAGAAAACTCAAGTATAGAATCTACTTTTCGAAAGCGATTTTGAGAGTTTAAAAAAAATCTTTTATTTTGAGTATAATTGAATAAGCACTCATATGCTTTTTATTTACATCCAGTCCTTGTGTGCATGCAGTTTTGTCAATTTTTTTTCATCCGTTCACACCAGCACACAATGGCCTACTCTTTCGAAGAGCGGAACGGGTTTTAACTTGTGCGCAAAATGTTCTGCGTACAATGGTACACGGGATCTCGGTTTATAGTCTCATCCGAAGGACTTTTGGTGAGAGTGGAGTCAGCACTGATGTTAACTCCAGAGTAAAAAAAATCCTCGTGAACGAGATTCGAACCCGGGTCAGCAGATCACGAGCGCATCACTCTAACCACCAGGCTAATCCCGTTTGAATCATGTAGCCAACTTACCCTGCAGGTGTTCGTATCTCTCGGGCCTGGATGGCTCCTGCTGTGGAAGAAGAAGAGAGTGTAGAGCACATCCCTGCCAGACCTTTCCACACTGACCTACCTCAACAACGCCACCATCATCATCATGGGTATCATAATCATCCTCATCACCATCCACCGTCGTCAGGGAATTCAAGGAAACTGTCTCTGATTCCATGACCTCTGTTCTGCTCTGGAAAGGAAACTGTATCTAGGAAATGTACTTCAGTCTTTTTGGAACTGTATCTAGGTAATGTACTTCAGTCTTTTTGGAACTGTGTTTAGTAATGTACTTCAGTCTTTTTGGAACTGTATCTAGGTAATGTACTTCAGTCTTTTTGGAACTGTATCTAGGTAATGTACTTCAGTCTTTTTGGAACTGTATCTAGGTAATGTACTTCAGTTTTTTGGAACTGTATCTAGGTAATGTACTTCAGTCTTTTTGGAACTGTACCTAGGTAATGTACTTCAGTCTTTTTGGAACTGTATCTAGGTAATGTACTTCAGTCTTTTTGGAACTGTATCTAGGTAATGTACTTCAGTCTTTTTGGAACTGTGTTTAGTAATGTACTTCAGTCTTTTTGGAACTGTATCTAGGTAATGTACTTCAGTCTTTTTGGAACTGTATCTAGGTAATGTACTTCAGTCTTTTTGGAACTGTATCTAGGTAATGTACTTCAGTCTTTCTGGAACTGTATCTAGGTAATGTACTTCAGTCTTTTTGGAACTGTATCTAGGAATGTACTTCAGTCTTTTTGGAACTGTATCTAGGTAATGTACTTCAGTCTTTTTGGAACTGTATCTAGGTAATGTACTTCAGTCTTTTTGGAACTGTATCTAGGTAATGTACTTCAGTCTTTTTGGAACTGTATCTAGGTAATGTACTTCAGTCTTTTTGGAACTGTATCTAGGTAATGTACACCAGTCTTTTTGGAACTGTACCTAGGTATTTATTTATTTTTATTTATCTATTTATTCATATCACTTTAAGTCACGGCGGATTCCTCTCCGTGAAATTCGGGCTGCTCTTCCTGGGGAGAGCGCGTCGCCACAAGAGCAGCGCCACCGATTTTTTTCCTTTTTCTGTCTGCAACTGTATTTTTTTCCCTATCAGAGTGGCATTTTTCACAGAATTTTTCCAGGGACAACTCTCTTGCTGCCGTGGGTTCTTTTACGTGCGCTAAATAATTTTGTGTAACACAAGGGACCTCGGTTTATCGACTCATCCGAAAGACTAGCACCCAGACCACCACTCATGGTCTAATAGATGGGGGTAAAGTTTCTGGTCCAAACGGAATTCGAACCACATCACACTTCCGACCCAGGCTTTTCGCTTTCTAGGCAGGCGCGTTACCTCTAGACCAC
>CM054142.1:69778315-69780815 GCA_028751875.1 Rapana venosa | reverse complement strand
CTTTTAAATTTGTCATCCGTTCTTATTTACGAACACACAACTGCCTACTCTTTCGAAAAGTGGAGCGAGATTTAACGTATACGCACGATGTTTTGTGTGTATGTGTGTGTGTAAGTGTGTGTGTGTGTGTGTGTGTGTGTGCGCGCGCGCGCGCACGGGACCTCAGTTTGAAGCCTCCTCTGAAGGACTTTCAAAGCCAAATTTTTATTTTCAGATGGTACGATAAGATAAAGATAAAAGATAAAAACACCAATAACAAACACGAACACACAACAAACAAAACAAGCATATAACAAACACAAACACAAGCACAACACACAAACACGCGGGGGACGGGATAGCCTAGTGGTCAGAACATTGCGCTCGCAATCTCACGACCCGGGTTCGATTCCCGTTCAAGGGGATATTTTCCTCTGGAGTTAACATCAGTGCAGACTCCACTCTCCCTAAAAGTCCATCGGATGAGACTATAAACCGAGGCCCCGTGTGCGAACGCATGCAGAACGTCTTGCGCACACGTTAAATCCTGTTCCGCTTTTCGAAAGAGTAGGCCATTGTGTGCCGGTGGGAACAGATGACAAAATTTACAAAACCGCATTCACACGGGGACTGGATGTAAATAAACACATGAGTGCTTATTCCATTATCCTCGATATTTTAAAAACAAGTTATCTCTTCCTCCTCAAACCCTGTCCCTGCCCTCCCAACTAGTACTCATAGCATTTATATAAATATGTTTTTGTTTGTTTTGTTGTTGTTGGTTTTTTTTAGAGTAAGAGGGGGGGGGGGGGGGGGGGGGGGTGTTATGTAGAGTATTTTTTTCCCCCAGGTTAGAAAGAAGAAAAAAAGATGTTGCCAGTCACGTCACCACTATCCTGATTTAGGTAGAGGATTGAACAATATGTTTTAGGCTGCACCACACCACACACGCGGCGCGCACGCACGCACGCACACACGTAACACAACACCAACAACGCACAACACACTATCTCTCTCACCAACCAACACTCTCTCACACACACATACTACACACAAACACACACCCCACACTCTCTATATAAATTAACAGCTATAACACTGATGATTTTTGACAACAGCTAGACAGAATTACGACAATTTGTTAAAACAAATCTGTATGCAGCTGACAGTCCTTTCAAAATGTAATCCTTTGAAATCTAGTAAAAATTCAGTAATGAATGGTGGAATGACTCTATGAAGTTGCCAGACAAAAAAAAAATGCAGGCTTTAAAATTACCTCAAAGATAAAGTAATGAAAATAATAAAGACAATATAAAAAAGCTAAGAATCAATGCAACAGGATAATAGAAGAAGCGAAAAAGCAGTATTGGTCCACTTTCTGTAATCAGATATCTCAGGCCCATAAAGATCTTAACAAAGTCTGAAGAAAGTGAAGGAAATGAAAAAGGGTTTATAGTTTTGCCACCATACCCCATAACATCAGAAGACAATGAGTTTCCATCTAATTTGAAAAGGCTGAAATTTTTGTAGAATTATTTGCAAAATAGTAATGTGGAAAGTTTATCGGCAACTGAAAAAATGTATAGAGAAGATATAGAAATGCCAAAAAAACGCTAACAGTATCATCTATCAGCATTATCTAAATGCGGGACCTTTTTCAGGAATTAAAAGATGCTATTTCAACCCTTGGCACAAAGAAAACATCTGTTGGCCCTGATGCGTATCTAATAAAATGATTAGACATCTTCCAGATAACTTTTTAATTTTTTTACAACAATATTTTCAGAACTGTTGGTTAAGTGGGACTCTGCCATCTTTGTGGAAACAATCGATCATTGTGCCAGTTATTAAACAGGGAAAACCAAAAATGCAGACAAAAACAGCTACAGGCCGATCGCCCTAACATCACACTTAGGGAAATTAATGGAACGTATCATCTTAAAAAGGCTCAATCATTACTGTGAAAAGCAAACTCATGCCTGTCTCTCAAGCAGGCTTCAGGAAAGGCGGGTCAACTGTCGATCATCTAATTAAAATTACGACCCAAATTAAACATCAGTTTGCTAGAAGACAAAATGTACTTGCAACTTTCTTTGATGTAAAAAAAGCGTACGCCCAAGTCTGGCATGACAAGCTACTTATAAACTGGATTAATTGGGTTTTTCAGGTTGCATATATAATTACTTTAAAGCATTTTTAAGTGAAAGGTCCATTCAAACAAAAGTAGGAAAGCGCCTATTCTCACTTAAGCTCTCTTCACATGGGAATTCCGCAAGGATCTGTTATAGCCCCAATATGTTTAATATTTTGACCTATGATCTTCCTAACCCGTTATCTAAAAATGTTGGAATTGTGCAGTACGCAGATGATATTCATGTGGTTGAAAGTAAATCTTAAAAAACGCATCCTCGTAGATCTATAAATAATATTAAAAAGATGTATCAAACTGAGCTTGATAAAATTAATCATACATGCTTGAAAATGGTTATCCCTTTCTTCAGAAAAAACTCATATGATGCTT
>CM054142.1:69735815-69773315 GCA_028751875.1 Rapana venosa | reverse complement strand
CTTGCCCCCCCCTCCCCTCACCTCTCCTCACCACCTCTACCTTACCCTACCCACTCGGAACATCTTGCGCACACGTTAAAACCCGTTACAGCTTTTGGAAGAGTAGGCCATTGTGTGCTGGTGGGAACGGATGACAAAATTGAAAAACACTTCATACATACGAGGACTGCATAACAAAAGCACATGAGTCCTTATTCCATTATCCTCGAAATAAAAGAATAATAAATGAATAAATAAATAAATACCCTACCCTACCTTACCTCGGATGAGACTATAAACCGAGGCCCCGTGTGCGAACGCACGCAGAACATCTTGCGCACACGTTAAATCCTGTTCCGCTTTTCGTAAGAGTAGGCCATTGTGTGCCGGTGGGAACAGATGACAGAATTTACAAAACTGCATACACACGGGGACTAGATGTAAAAAAGCACATGAGTGCTTATTTCATTATCCTCGATATAAAAGAATAAAATAAAAAATAAATACCCTACCCTACCCTACCATACTTTACCCTACCCTACCTTAACCTACCTTACCCTACCGTACCCTACCTTACCCTACCCTACCCTACCTTATCCTACCCAACCCTACCCTACCTTACCCTACCCTACCCTACCCTACCCTATTCTCAATCGGAACTGTTAAGTGTGTATACATGTATCTCTTTAAGCTTTCATTCCTGTCATCCATCTTGGGATATGAAAGATTACAAACAACTTGATCTAAAGAACAAAGCCAGCGGTATTTCACACCACAACTATTCAGAATTTCAATATAGGATAAGATAGGATAGGATAGGATAAGATAGGATAGGATAGGATGGGATGGGATAGGATGGGATGGTGGGATGGGATAGGATAGGATGGGATGGGGTGGGATAGGATGGGATATGGTAGGATGGGATGGGATAGGACAGGATAGGATAAGATAGGATGGGATAGGATACCATACCATACCATACCATACCATACCATACCATACCATACCATACCATACCATAAAGTCCTTCGGATGAAACTATAAACCGAGGTCCCGTGTGCGAACGCACGCAGAACATCTTGCGCACACGTTAAATCCTGTTCCGCTTTTCGGAAGAGTAGACCATTGTGTGCCGATGGGAACAGATGACAGAATTGACAAAACCGCATACACACGGGGACTGGATGTAAAAAAAAGCACATAAGTGCTTATTCCATTATCCCCGATATAAAAGAATGAAATAAAAGAATAAATTAAAAAATAAATAAACCATACATACCATACCATACATACCTACCTACCTAACCCTACACATACCATACCATACCTACGTACCATACCAATACACCTACCATACCACCTACCATACTATACATACATACCATACCTACCACCATACCATACATACCATACCTACCATCAATACCTCCCATACCATACCATACGTACCTACCATACCTATACCATACCTACCTACATACAATCCCTACCACATCCATACCATACCACACCATCTACCCTACACACCATACCTACCTACCTACATACCTAATCCATACCATATCATTATCCATCTATACCATACCTACATACCATACCTAAACTCATACCATCTACCATACCTATACCCTACCATATCATAGCCATGCCTACCTACAATACCTATCATACCCATCCATACCCTACCTACCATCCTTCCTACCATACCATACCATACCAACTACCATACTACATACACTACCATACCTACCATACCATACCATACACATACCATACCATACCCCACATACCATACCATACCATCCATCCATACAATACATACCATACCATACCATACCATACCATACCATTCCACACCACAAACATACCACTCACACCACACCCGTCACACCACACCAAACCACTCTACACCACACCACGTCACACCAGACCACACCACGTCATATCACACCACACCACGTCACACACACCACACCACAACACACACACTACATCACTCCACACCACACCACATCACGTCACACCACACCACGTCACACCACACCACACCACACTTAGTGCATAGAGAAAAAACAATTTCTGTCATATTTAAAAAGGCAAAATCATATCAGTCCACAAATCAGGTGATACTGCTTGTCTTCAAATTACAGACCAATTTCAATTCTGTCTGTCTTATCTAAACCCTTCGAAAAAATATCCAAAAATCCGTATATTCCTACTTTGTAAACAACAATCTATTAAATGAAGATCAGTCAGGTTTTCGTAAAAAATATTTCCTGTCACACAACTCTTACACAAATTACAGACAGTCTCCTCACAATATCAATGAAAATAAATATACAGGCCTTCTTTTTGTTGACTTGAAAAAGCATTGATGTAATCATCATTCCTTATTATTGCGTAAACTTCACTTGTATAAACTAACACCAGAAACGATAAATCTTTTGAAAGCTTTTTGTCGAATAGGCAGCAGCTAGTAACTGCAAATAATCAAACATCAGAACTAGTACCTATTAAACATGGAGTACCACAAGGGTCAATATTGGTCACACTTCTATTTTCAATCTATGTAATGACTTACCCAATTTTAGAATGTAGCTGTGAAATGTTTGCTGATGGACACATCCCTTATTGTAGTGATTCTGACCCCACGACTTAC
The DNA here is from genome assembly GCA_028751875.1 of Rapana venosa. Taxonomy (NCBI): domain Eukaryota; kingdom Metazoa; phylum Mollusca; class Gastropoda; order Neogastropoda; family Muricidae; genus Rapana; species Rapana venosa. The sequence continues at coordinate 69,770,677 of CM054142.1, read as the reverse complement.
AATCAAACTTCAACACAATATTGACAGATTGGTTACTTGGACTCAGCTAAACATATGTCCTTAAATACGCGAAAAACTAAGTGTATGTATGTACTAGCAAGACAAAAGAGACAAAAAATGAAAGATAAATTCCAGCCTCTGTTGATAGGTAAAAGAGTAATTGAAGAAGTTGACTCCCACAAAATTCTGGGTGTAATTATTGACAAAAATCTTACTTTGACTGACCATGTGATGGCGCTAGGAAAACGTCTTTCTTACAAGCTACTTCAGTTATCAAAAATAAAACATTTTCTGAATAACCACTCTCGCAAACTCTTTTTTTGCGGCCATATTTTGCCTATAGTTGACTATGCTTCATCTCTTTGGGACAGCTGCAGTGCTACAAATTTAAAATTGATTCATAGATTATATAAAAGAGCACTGAAACTTGTTCTACTAAAATCAAGCTCCCTAACCATCAACGATTATAAGGAAACAAATATCCTAACCTTCAAAAACAGACTTTATCTAAATAAAGCTCTATTTGTCCAGAAAGTTGTCAATGGAAATGCCCCTCCAAAGATCACCAATAGCTTCAAAATCAGATGAACACAGACATAATCATCTACTTACATTTCGAGGACGACAAGAAATATATCTTACAAAACAAGCTTCTTGTACTCAGGTAGTGACTTATGGAAAAGCTCCAAAACGTTAAAATGTATCAAAAACAAAAATCAGTTCAGACACAGCTAAAAAGCCATCTAATGCATGAATACTAGGAATTGACTAATAAGGCAATCAACATGATTAATACGGCAAAATCAACCATACTTACATTTACCAGCACTAATGGTATTCCTTACAACAAAAAAATTCAAGTATGTTTACTGAGACTAGAAATTATACAGTCACACACTGTATATGTGTGGAGGGAGGGGGAGGCAGGAAAGAGGCACTAATTATGCAAAGAAGTAAGAGTAATCTATGCAAGCTAGTAAATAATCTGCAATGTTGAAACAAGTGGAAAGGAGGAAATTTTAAAAATCTTTTTATGGTAGACCTAATAGCTTGATAGTGTGTCCTTCTCTCTCTCTCTTCTCTTCTCTCTCTCTCTCTCTCTCTCTCTCTTCTCTCTCTCTCTTTCTCTATGGTTTCTCTCTCTCCTTTCTCGACTATCTTTCATCTCCTTTCATTCCTCTCTCATGCCTTTGTTTTGTAATTCATAGATTTTATCGTGGATGTTGTTTTTATGCAGTTAGAGATGAGTTTTGTTATCTATTAAATAGCGATACTGTAGTTAGTTATGATATTGTTTTTGTTTGATAGTCCAGTCGATTATGGGCTTTTGAATTCTTGTATGTATTAGGGGTTCTTAGTTGAATATTGTTTTTTTTAAACTATTATTTTGATTGAAGTGTACTTACCCTTCGCAATGTAGATTATCCTTCACACCCATTCCTGGTTCCAATGTTTTCTGTGGTTCTGGTTTGTTGTTCTTCATGGTGATGGGGATTTTTGTTATATTGTTGTCTCATGGTGATAGTGATTTTGTTATAATTGTATTTATTTGATAATATTTTATTTTATTGGGGTTGTGGTTCTTTGATAGCTATTTGTGAATATGCTCTTTTTTAAAGCGTATTTGATAAAGTATGATCGCAAAAAAGCATCGTTTGCTTTTGGTGGAGGAGGAGAGTGGGTATTGATAGGTTATTGTCAGGTAATGCGATGCCTAGATTTTTAACGTTTTATTCTTGTACTCTTTTTATATCTAAAGTATAAAACGTTGAAGAATGGATGTAACAGTTAGGTGAAGTATTGTTTGTCCTGCGTTTTATGTTTTCTTTTTTTAATTCTTAAACTTTTTTATTTAAATGATGTGTGTCGACGGTGAGCGCGACGCGCTCAGGCGTGATGAGTTATGTGTGGCATGTATATGTATATGTGGTATTTGTATTTCAATGTATCTCCTTATCGATTTTTTCCTCTTTTTACTGGTTTAATTTAACGGTAATGATTTAATAATGTAGTGTCTTGTATAATCATTACGAAATTTGTTCTTAGATAGATGGCTTGATGAAAAAATGCAAATGCGTTGCTTTTTCAATGTACATCTGGAAATAAATTTGGACTTGACTTGACTTGACTTGGACTTGACACACTACACCAACACACAAACACCCAAAACCCACTCTACTGCAATCCCCCCACCTCCCCCATCCACTCTCTCCTCTCTCTCTTCCTCTCTCTCTCTCTCTCTCTCTCTCTCTCTCCTCTAACTCTCTCTCTTCTCTCTCTTCTCTCTCATCTTCCTGCTAGTCTGCACTGAATATTGTAAGGAATTGTACATGCATGCATCTCTTTGTATTCAGGATGTGTGATGTCCGGGTATGTTTGCTTGCCACTGCAGTGCTGTCCTTTTATTCAGTATGCCCAGTATGTATGGTGTTGATGATAGTATGATGACACTTGGACTTTGTTTTGGTACAGTATGGTATGGGGGGGGGAAGTGAAAATCTCAGCGTTTGAAAGTGTGTGAGTTGTGCGCTGATTATGTATGTATGTATGTATGTTTTGTATGTATGTATGTATGTGTATGTATGTATTTTATGTATGTATGTATGGGGTATGTATGTATGTATGTATGTATGTATGTATGTTGTATGTGTGGTATGTATGTATGTATGTTGTATGTATGTGTATGTATGTGTGTATGTTGTATGTATGTATTTTGTGTGTATGTATGTATGTTGTATGTATGTATGTTATGTATGTATGTAGTGTATGTATGTATGTATGTATGTGTGTATGTATGTATGATGTATGTGTGTATGTATGTATGTATGTATGTTTTGTGTGTTTTGTATTAGTATGTGTGTGTATGTATGTATGTATGTATGTGTGTATGTATGTATGTATGTATGTATTTTATGTGTGTATGTATGTTGTATGTATGTATGTGTGTGTGTATGTTGTGTGTATGTATGTATGTATTTTGTATGTAGTATGTATGTATTGTGTATGTATGAATGTATGTATGTATGTATTGTATGAATGTATGTATGTGTATGTATGTTATGTATGTATGTATGTATGTATGTATGTATATGATGTATGTATGTATGTTGTATGTATGTATGTATGTTTGATGTTATGTATGTATGTATGTGTGTGTGTTATGAATGTAGGTATGTATGTATATGTATGTATGTATGTATGTATCATGCCAGTCTCTCTGTCTTTTGGTTTTCTTTCCCATCCCTCCGTCCTTTCTATGTTGTTGGCCTCAGTCTGGTACCAAATAATGATAAAAAATTGTAACAATAACAAAAAACCTACTACTACTACTACTACTAAACTACAAACTATACTACTACTATACTACAAACTACTTACTACTACTACTACTTATAATATATACTGCTAACTAACACTACTACAACTAACATAATGATAATAATGGTAATTATGTAATAATAACAACAACAAAAATAATAATAATAATAATAATAATGGCGATCATGGTAACAACAACAATAACAACAACAATAATAATGGTGTGATAGATAATAACACTAACAACAACAAACAACAATAATAATAATAAATGGAATTTATTTAGCACTCTATCTTGCAAAGACAAATCGAAGTCCTTGCGCTCAACCCATTCTTACACAGTCATGCAACCAGTAACAATTAATAGTCCTAACAAGTCCAAATGGGGTGTGTGTGGTGTGTGTGTGTGTGTGTGTGTGTTTTGTGTGTGACAACACACACACATACACACACACACACACACCAACACAGCACGCACGCACGCGCGCGCGCACACATACACACACACACACACACGCTTGAAGAACTGTATCTATATTATTATATATTCTCTCTTCCTCTCTCTCTCTTTCCTCCCCCCCTCTCTCCCTCTCCCCCTCTCTCTCCACCCCCTCCCCCCTCTCTTCTCTCTCTTACCCTCCCCCTCACTTATCGTTGTCTATCACCAAAGCAATCCAATTCCCATCTCTTCCAAGTTTGTTTCCTGTGTCCTGTCCGCACATCTGACTGCGATAAAAAAAAATCAATCGTCCCCTCTGCCTGGAGAGAGAGAGAGAGGAGAGAGAGAGAGAGAGAGAGGAGAGAGAGTCAAGTCAAGTCAAAGTCAAGTCAAAACACTTTAATCATCCCATGAAGGGCAATTCAAAGAGAGAGAGAGAGAGATGGGGGGAGAGAAGAGATAGAGCAAATGAAAAAATGAGGATACGAGAGAGAGGGGAGGAGAGAGGAGAGAGGAGAGAGAGGAGAGAGACAGACAGAAAAGATAGACAGACAGACACAGACAGAGAGACAGAGAGATACAAATAAACAGACAAAAGTCCACTGATCTGTTTGTTTCCTTGTCAAGTTTTTAAAACAAAAAATTCCTTTTCTCTCTCACCAACCTCCCTTCTTATATCCTTCCTTGTCAATATTTGACAACGTTTTCATTTTTCTATGCTTCGACAGAACAGTACAAACGTATACGTGCACTCGCGCACGCGCTCTCGCAGCTACGGCCATGCTTACACACATGCACGTAGGTACGCATGCATAATTGTAGTCATAAATGTGAGAGAGCGTGCACACGCCTGTGGGCATACGCTAGGCTATTTTCGCGACTGCACACGTGTCCATGTGCAGAAACACGCGTGTATGAACGCGCGAATTTACGTGCATTATGATATCTTATTATCTATCTATTATATCTATCTATCTATCTATCTATCTATCTATCTATCTATCTATCTATCTATCTATCTTATCTATATCTATATCTTATCTATCTATTATCTATTATCTATCTCTCACTTCTATTATCTATCTATCTATCTATCTATTATCATCTATTGTCTGTCTGTCTGTCTCTGTCTTATCTATATATTGTTTATCTATCTATCTATTATCTATCATCTATCTATCTTCTTCTATCTATCTGTCTGTCTGTCTGTCTATTATCTATCTAATATCTATTTCTTTATCTATCTATATTATCTATCTATCTATCTATCTTATCTATCTGTCTGTCTGTCTGTCTATCTATCTATCTATCTATCTATCTATCTATCTATCTATCTATTATCTATCTGTCTGTCTATCTCTCTGTCTGTCTGTTATCTGTTTCTGTCTGGTCTGTCGTCTTATCTATCTATCTATCTATCTATCTATCTATCTATCTATCTATCTATTCTCTGTCTGTCTGTCTATCTCTTCTATCTATCTATCTATCTATCTTCTATTATCTGTCTATCCTCTGTCTGTCTGTCTGTTATCTGTCTGTTGTCTGTCTATCTATCTATCTATCTATCTATCTATCTATCTATCTATCTATCTATCTATCTACTCTGTCTATCTATCTATCTGTCTGTCTGTCTGTCTCGTTTCTTCTACTCTCTCTTCTGCTCTTCTATCTATTCTAATCTATCTATTATCTATCTATTATCTAGTCTTTCTGTATCTATTTATCTTCTCTACGTCTATTATCTATCTATCTATCTATCTTTTCTATCTCTTCTATTCTGTCTGTCTGTCTTCTATTCTATCTATCTATCTATCTATCTATCTGTCTGTTGTCTGTCTGTTTTATCTCTCTATCGCTCTATCTATCTTTTAAACTATCTATCATCTATTATTTTTATCTTCTTCTTCTTTATCTATTTTTCACAACCCACACACACACTCTCTCTCTCTTCTCACGTCTTCACACACACACACACACACTCTCTCTCTCTCTCTCCAACACACCACATACACACACACATACACACACAATACACAAACAACACACACAAACACACACACACACACACACACACACACACACACACACACACACACACACACACACAACACACAAAGCACTCACACACACACACACACAACTCACACTCTCATCTCTCTCGTCTCTCACACTACTACACACACAACCACACACACAACACATACACACCCAACACAAACACACAACACATACACGACACACACAGACAATACACTCACAACACATACACAACACTCTCACTTTCACTAACACACGTTTAGCGTCAATCCAGTTTCTTTGCTTAGATAGGTTGAACTAAGAGAAGAGGTGGGGAGTGGGGGTATTGTTTAGGCATGCGTTATGAGCACGTGAAGAGACTGTGGGTTTTGTGTGTGTTGTGTGGGTTGTGTGTTTGTGGTGGGTATTGTCTGTGTATTTTGTGCGTGTGTGTGTGTGTGTGTGTGTGTGTGTCTGTATGTGTATATGTGAGTGTGTATTGTCTTTATGTTAGTGTGTGTGTTGTGCTGCTTGTTGTGTGGTTGTGATTCTATTCGTTTACTTTTGAATTATGACCCCCTTGCCTCAAGGGCGTCATGCTATAGACAATAAACATGTCATTGCATTGTTCATATCATTGTCTCGCTCACACTCTCTCTCTCAGCTCTCAATCTCTCTCCGCTTCTCTCTCTCTCTCTCAAAGCTCTCTCTCTCACTGTACCATTAACAGGTGGGGGGTGGGTAATTGCTGTCTTCTCTTGTTTTGCACTTTGCAGAGGTCTGCCTCTGGCCATCAGCTACATATCTGACTTCAGAAGCAAGCTCATTTCCTTGTACAGGTTGCATGCGGGTTACACTTATTTTTCGTAAACCACGAATTATTGCCATAATTATATGGGATCTTTAACGGCATAGTGATCTTCTGCATGTGTGTTACAACGAGAGTATGAAGGCTATTCGGGCAGTCTGTATGAGTTGACCTGGCGATGCTGATGCCAACGCCCAGATTTCAAACCAGGACTTCATGGACCCTTGGATTGAAGTCAAAAGTGTCTTAACCGCTTGGACTATTGGTTAAATCTATTCACGTTTCAAAGATTGGGATACAATGATGCCGTCCTGTGTGTGATAATTAATCCTCCTGTTCTGATGTTATCATCATCTTGTGTTATGTTAATTAGTCTTTTGTTTTGTGATTTATCATCAATCATTGTGTATTTAATTAGTCTTTGTTCTGATGTTAGCATCATCTTGTTTATTTAATTAGTTCTTTTGTTCTATGTTATCATCATCTTGGAGTATGTTAAATTATCTTTTGTTCTGATGTTATATCATCATCATATGTGTATGTTATTTAAGTCCTTTGTTCTGATGTTATCATCTTGTGTATGTCATAGTTCCTTGTGTGATGTTATCATCATCTGTGATGTTAACTTTGCCCTTTGTTCTAATGTTAAACAATCATCTTGTGTAGGTTAATTAGTCTTTTGTTCTGATGTTATCATCATCTTCGCGTTTTGTTTTTGTATTCTTGAGTCTGGATTTATCATCATCTTGTTATGTTAAATCATTCCCGTTATCCGCTCTTATTTGGTCTGTGTTTGTCAAGTCGTCCTTCGTCGCTGAACTCATCATCTTGGTTATTAATTAGTCTTTATGTTCTGAACTACATTAGTGAAAATTAATAGATATTGTTTTGTTCCGAGTAGTCGGCGTGACAGACCATATCTATCTTATTATCAGCAGTTTACACACTGTTTGCCCTTCTCAGCTTATCGAACGACCTGGTACAAAGTGATTAAAATTTGAAGAGAAACCCCAAACCCAACCCAATGCAACAAATGGGGGTACCTTTTGGGATGAGAGGAATATAAACCACGGCCCTGTTTGCAGCACAGCATCTTGCCTGAAATAACTGTCAAGAAATTACACAGCATCTTAAAAAAGTCTTCCCCCACTTATACGGATCGTGGCTAGAGCCAACGCCCTGCCTAAAAGCGGAAAAGCCCGGGTCCGAATGTGCGTGGGTTCGAAGCCCGTTTGGGCCCGAATCTTTTCCCCCTCATCCATTAGACCATGCGTTGGACTGGGTGCTTGTGTTTCGGATGATGACGATAAACCGAGGTCCCGTGCGTTACCAAAATTATTTAGCGCACGTAAAATAACCCACAGGGCAACAAGAGAGTTTTGTCCGTGGCAACGTTCTGTAGAAAAAAAAAGCCACTCTGATAGAGAAGAAAATACAGTTGCAGACAGAAAAAGAAAAAACCCAAAAGGGTGGCGCTGCTCTTGTCGACGGCCGCTCTCCCCGGAGGAGAGCAGCCCGAATTTCACGCAGAGAAATCTGCCGTGACTTGAAGTGGTATATCAAAATTATTCTGTTCGAAAAAACAGTTCCTAGAAAATGAATCAGATCTTACGACACGGACAAAACGTACTGCAGCGCAAGCACGCTTTTGTGTGCCTTGTGGCCATTCACTTCTCCTGTCCGCTTAGACAGGTCGAATTTCAGGCAGGAGTTTCTGCCTGTGATTACACGTACTAACAACCCAACCCAAAATGACATTGCTATCCCGCTTCGACGTAATACGACAGGATACAATACAGTAGAAAACGAAATGATACATCCAAAAATACGAGAAGATAACCCTTCCCATCCCCTTACCACCCCCCTAACCCCTACCTTCCTTACCCACATGTCGGAACAATCTTGCGCACACGTTAAAACCAGTTACCAGCCTGTTGGAAAATGCCATTGTGATGCTGGGGAACGGATGACAAAATTAAAAACACTCATACTTACCGAGACATGCATAACGAAAAGCACACGAGTCCCTTATATCCCTTATCCCTCGTAACTAAAAGAATAATAAATGAATAATAAATAAAAATAACCCAACTACCTAACCTTAACCTCGGATGAGACTATAAACCGAGGCCCCGATGTGCGAACGCACCAGAACAACTTTCGCACACGTTAAATCCTGTTCCGCTTTCGTAAAGTAGGCCATTGTGTGCCGGTTGGGAACTGATGACAGAATTTACTAAACTCATACACACGGGACTGAGATGTAAAAAAGCACATGAGTGCTTATTCTTGATCCTCGAAATAAAAGAATAAAAGTAAAAAATAAATCCCCTAACCTACCCTACCATACTTTCCCCCTAGCCCTACCTTTAACCTATCCTTACCCTACCGACCCTATACATTACCCTACCCTAAGCCCTACCTTATCCTCTAACCAACCCTACCCTACTTACCCTCCCCTACCCTAACCTACCCTACCCTTTCTCAATCGACAAGTTAAGTTGTATACATGTATCTCTTAAGCTTTCATGCCTGTCATCCATCTGGGATATGAAAGATAAAACAACTTATCTAAAGGAACAAAGCCAGCGGTATTTCACACCACACTATTTCGAATTTCAATATAAGGATAAGATAGGATAGGAGAGGATAGGATAGATAGGATAGTATAGGAATGGGATGGGAATGAGGATGGGATGGGTGGGATAGGATGGGATTGGTAGGAATGGATGGGTAAGGAACAGGATAGGATAAGATGATGGGATAGAATACCATACCATAATACCGTAAGCCCAATATAATACCATAACCATAAACATACCATACCATAGCCATAAAAACCATAAACCATAAAGTCCTTCGATGAAACTATAAACCGAGGTCCCCGTGTGCGAACGCACCAGAACATACTTGCGCTCACGTTTAAAGTCCTGTTTCGCTTTTCGGAAGAGTAGACATGTGTGCCGAAGGGAACAGATACAAAGAATTGACAAAACCGCATACACACCGGCGGGACTGGATGTAAAAAAAAGCACATAAGTGCTTATATATTCTCCAGTATCCCCGAACTAAAAAATGAAATAAAAGAATAAAAATTAAAAAAATAAATAAACCATAACCATACATACCATACCATAAACCTACCCTATACCCTACCCTATCCCACAACACCATATCCATACCAATAACCGACCATACCATACCCTACCATAACATATCATACCTATTCTATTCCATACCATATACCATACCCGACACCAAACCATACTATAACCATACCATACCATAATAACCGACCCACCCTTATCACACCATACCAATAACCTATACCGTACCATACAATACCCTACCAAATACATTTACCCACCCTACCATACCAACCCAACCACACCATACTAAACTATACCCTACAACATCCATGCCATAAACCCTACCACAATAACCATAACCATAATAACCATCCGTACCATACCCCGACCATACCATACCATATCATACATTCATACCATACCATAGAAACCCTACCTACCCTAGCCTACCATACCAAACCATACAACACCAATACTAACCCAACAGATCATGCCATGCCCGTATACCATACAAAACCCTATCCTACCCATCCATAACCCTAAAATCCTATCCTACCACTAAAAATAAAACCCTACCCTTCCCTAAATACCATACCAACCCTACCCCTCAATACCCTAATACCCCACCATAACATACCATACCATAACCAGACCATACCAACCATACCAAACTAACCATACCATACCCCCACCATACCATACCATACCATATACCAACCATACAAACATACCAAAACATACCATACCATACCAATACCGATTTCCAACACCAACAAAACATAACACTTCCACACCACACCACGTCACACCTCACCAAAAACCTCTTCTACAACCACACCACGTCCACCATACCTCAACCACGTCATATCACACCACACAACACACCACGTCCCACCACATACCACCACACAAAAACACACACACTCATCTAATCCACACCACACCACATCACGTTCACAAAGACCACACACCAACTCCTCGTCACACACAACCACACCACACTTATGCATAAGAAAAACAACTGACCTGTCATATTTAAAATAGTCAAAAATCATACCAGTCCACAAATCAGGTGATACGCGCTTGTCCTTCTAATTACAGACCAATTTCAATTCGGTCCTGTCTTTATCGAAACCCTTGTCCTTCGAAAAACAATCCAAAAATCCGTATATCCTTATTTGGTAAACAACATCTATTAAATGAAGATCAGTCAGGTTTTCGTATAAAATATTCCTGTCACAAACAACGCATTACACACAAATACAGACAGTCCTCCTGCAACAAATAATCAATGAAAAATAAATTATAACAAGCCTTCTTTTTGTTGACTTCTAGAAAAGCATTTGATTAATCAATAATTCCTTAATATTGCGTAAACTTCACTTGTATAAACAATCAACCAGAAACGATAAATCTTTTGAAAAGCCGTTTGTCAAGAGCACACTAGTAACTGCAAAATATCAAACATCAGAAATAGTACCTATTAAACATGGAGTACCACAAGGGTCAATATTGGGTCCCACTTCTATTTTCAATCTCATTTAAATGACTTACCCCAGTTTCTAGAATGTACTGTGAAATGTGTGCTGATGACACATCCCTCTATTTAGTGATTCTGACCCCCACAGACTAACAATCAAACTTCAACACAATATTGACAGATAGTTACTATACTGGACTCAGCTAAACCATAGTCCCTAAATACGCGAAAAACTAAGTGTATGTAGTACTAAGCAAGACAAAAGAGACAAAAAAATGAACGATTAAAAAATCCAACCACTGTTGATAGGTAAAAGATAAATGAAGAAGTTGACTAACCACAAGATCTGGGTGTAATTATTGACAAAATCTTACTGTGACTGACCTTGTGGATGGCGCTAGGAAAACGTCTTTCTACAAGCTACTTTCAGTTTATCAAAAATAAAACATTTTCTGAAAAACCACTCTCGCAAACTCTTTTTTTTTTTTTTTTGCGGCAAAAAATTTTGCCTATAGTTACTATGCTTCACTCTTTGGGACAGCTGCAGTGCTAACAAATTTAAAATTGATTCATAGATTATAAAAGCACTGAAACTTGTTCTAAAAAAACCTAAAATCAAGCTACCCTAACCAACACGATTATAAGGACACAAATATCATAACCTTCAATGTACTACACAAGCACTTTTTATTCTAAATAAAGCTCGATTTGTCCAGATTGATTTCAATGGAAATTTCCCCTCCAAAGATCACCAATAGCTTCAAAATCAAAGAACTACAAGAAATAATCATCTACTTACATTTCCGAACCAAAGAAATAATCTTTTTACAAAACTAGCTTCTTGTACTCAGGATTTGTACTTAAGAAGCAACAAGCTCTCCCAAAACGCTTAAAAAATGTATCACAACGTAAAAATCAGTTTCAAACACACTAAAAAGCCAATCTAAATCTAGATGCATGAATACCCTAGAATTGGAGCTAATATGGTCAAATCAACCATAATTAATACGTAGCAAAAAAAAAATCATCCATAACTTACATTACCAGCACATAATGGTATTCATACAACAAAAAAATTCAAGTATGTTATAACATGAACCACCCCTAGAAATTATACAGTCCACCCACGTTTATAATTTGTGGAGGGTAGGGGGAGGCAGGAAAGGAGGCAACTAATAATGTCACAAGTAAGTAAGAGTAATCTAGCAAGCTAGTAAATAATTTCTGCAATGTTTGATACAAGTGGAAAGGAGGAAATTTTAAAATCTTTTTTTATGGTAGACCTAATAGCATTATAGTTTGACCCCATCCTACTCTCTCTCGCTCTCCTCTCTTCATTCATCATCGACTCCAACATCTCCCCTCTACTCTTCGTCTCGCCCCTCCTCTCACCGTCATCAATCCTCTCCCACAAACCATTCTCTCTCCTCTCCCCCCCTCTCTCTCGTCTTGTGTGGATGTCAGAGTTGTGGAATTAAATTTAATTCATTATCATGACATATAATTTGAAAACAGAGTAATAAATCTAAAAACTAGATTGTTGATTGGGAATCGCACTACTGTTTTGGGATTTATATATTGGTATATTATCTCTGAAATACACACACACACACTCGCTGTCCTGTCTCTCTCTCTCTCACACCTTTTATATCGTCCTCTTATAGTCTAGTAATATCCTGATGAAGGATTCATATTTTTATATTTTTCAATACTATTATTGGACTTAGCCTCTGACTTAAGTTTTAAAATGAGTGCCCCTATTTCATTAACTTAAAATTAGTGTAACAAGTATGTGTACCATTTGCAATGTGAATGTTTATCTTTAATACTTATAGTTTGGTTGTGTTATTTTTTCTTGCTTTGTTGTTCGCTTGTTCTTGCTTGTTGTTTGTCTGTTTTCTCCTTTTTTATCTTCTTTTGTTGGTTTGGGTTTTCCTTCTCTTTTGTTTTGTTGTTTGTTTGGTTAGGGTTTTTGGGAGGGGTGGGGGTAAGGGGTTGGGGTATATCTTAGGATTTTCTTTTAATTGCTTGCTTTGGGGGGGGGGGGGGAGGGTTTCGTTGGGGGAGCTGTTTTGAAAAGGGTTTATTCCATTGTTTTTTATATGCGAGACTGTATAAGTATTTGGGTTTATTAATATTTGAAGATGTATCCCAACCGCGCGGGCGGGACTGGATGTAAAAATGCCACTGTGTGCTTATTTCATTGATCCCTGCGAAATAAAAGAATATGTCATTGGTCATGGTCTTGGTCAGTAGTCTCAGCCTCTCTCTCTCCTCCTCCTCTCCTCAACCTCAATATCCTCATCCTATCTATACTCTCCTGTCCTTCCACTCCTCAACTTCCTCCATGCCCCTTTGTCCTTGTCCTAATTCAATAATTTACGGGGATGATGTTTTAGTTGCAGTTAGAGATGAGATTATTAAGCGATACTGTTTTTAGTATATATTGTAATTATTTTAGTTTGATAGTCCAGTCGATTATTGGCTTTTGAATTCTGTATCGTAAATAAGGGTTCTACTTTTTGAAATATTTGTTTTTTTTTTTACTATTAATTGATTGAAGGTGTACTTTTCCTCCCCTGCCCCCTGATACTACCTCCCCCACACCCCATCCTTTCCTATCTTTTTCTGTTATCATGGTAACGTGTTGTTATCTCTTGTTGATGGGGATCATTTGTTATATTGTGTGTCTCAGGTGATGGTCGATTGTTGTTAAATTGATTATCTCTAATTATGATAATCATTATTATAATCTTATTTGACTTATCTTGCTTTGATAGCTAGTGTTGAATATGGCATTTTTAAAAAACGGCCTATTTGAAAGTATGAACGCAAAAAAAGCAACACGTTGCTGGTGGAGAGGAGAGGAGGGAGTCTCGGTAGGTAATATTGTCAGTAATTGACGATTGCCTAGTATTTTCTAACTTTTTTAATTTCTTGTACCTTTTTATTATCTTAATATAAACGCGTGAAAGAATGGATGTAACAGTAGTGAAGTAATTGTTTGTCCTGACGTTTTTATGATTTCTTTTTCGTTTTTTTAATTCTAAAAAACATTTTTTATTTAAATGTGTGTGTCGGAGCAAGTGACGCGCACAGCGCACAGGCGTGCGATGATATGTGTGTGCATATGGAGATTTTATATAATGTATAGTTGGTAATTTGTATTTTCATATATGTATCTCCTTATCGAGTTTTTTTTTTTCCTCCTTTTTTAACTGTTTAAGTTAACGGTAATGAATTTAAAAATAAAAATGGGTAGTGTCTTAGTAAATCATACGAAAATTTGTTCGTAGATCGATGGCCTTGATGAAAAAAAGCAAATGCAGTTTGCTTATTCAATCTACCATCTGGAAATATATTTTGACTTGACTTGACTTTACTTTGTCTTGACCACTACTACAACCACACCACATCCACAACACAAAACAACACCAACACTACTGAGCAAATCCCCCACGCCCTCCCAACCACTGCTCTCTCTCTCTCTCCCGGTCTCAGACTCTTCTCTCTCTCATCCTCTCTCCCGTCTCCCTCTCTCATCCTTACATCCATCACCGCTCCTCGCCCTTCCCCTCCCCTCTCACCCCTTCATGTCTCCGCTCGTCTCCTCGGTTCTCCTATCTCCATCTATCATCTCAGTCTCTCCCCTCTCTCTCTCATCTCTCTCTCATCTTCCAATGCTAGCTCTGCACTGAATATTGTCGAAGGGAATTGATACATGCATGCATCTCTCTAAATTCGATGGATGTGTGTATGTCCACAGCGGTCAGTGTTGCTTTCCCACTCCACTGCTGTCCTTTCTATTCCAGTCCTCTGCCCATCCATCTGGTGCTGATGATAGCAGGAACGACCACGACTTGACTTGTATTGGTCACAGGAAGGAGGGGGGGGGGGGGGGAAGCATGAATAATCTCAGCACTCTTGCCTAAGGATTGTTGAGTTGTGCGCTGATTATATGTTAGGTATGTATGTAAGTATGTATGTATGTCTTATTATTATGTATGTATGTATGTATGTGTATGTAGTATGTCTAGTTATGATATGTATTTGTATGTGTGTATGTGTGTGTATGTATGTATGTATGTATGGATGTAATTGTCCGTATGTAATGTATTGGTTGGTTAATGTATGTAATGAGTAGTATGGTATGTAATGTATATGAATAGGTATGTATGTATGTATGTAATGTTGTGTGTATGTGTGTATGTGTATGATGTATGGTGTGTGTGCTTATGTATGTTGTATGTTTGTATGTATGTAATGTGTTTGTATGATGTTGATGTTGTTTGTATGTATGGATGGATGTGTTATGATGTTGTATGTTGGTTATTGTGTGTGTGGGTGTAATGTATGTGTGTGTTTATGTATGTATGTTGTGTGTTGGTATGTATGTATATGTATGTGGGTATGTAGGGTATGTATGTATTTATGTAGTAGTATGTGAATGTATGTTGTTATGTGTGTAGAAATGTATGTTTGGATGTATATTTTTAATGTATGTATGGGTTGTATGTATGTATGATTATGTATGGTAAAGTATGTAATGCATGGTATGTTATGTATGTGTGTTTGCATGTATGTATGTGTGTATGGATGTATATATGTGTGTGTATGTGGGTGATGCAGGTAGGTATGTATGTATCCTGTATTATGTATGCTATGTATTCATGCCCGGCGCTTCTGTCTTTTGGTTTTCTTTCTTTTCCCCATACACTCCGTCCCTTCGATGGTGTTGGCCTCAGTCTGTACCAAAATAATGAGAAAAATTGTAACCAATAACAACACTACTACTACTACTACTACTACTTACTACTACTATACTACTACTACTACTAACTAACTACTACTACTACGACTTAACTACTAACTGCTAACTATACTACTACTACTAACTAACTAGTATAATAATGGTGATGATGGTAACTATAACCACAACAACAATAAGAATAATAATAATAATAATGGCGATCATGTAACAACAACAATAACAACAACAAAATAATGGTGGATAGAATAATTACACTAACTAACAACATCAAAATCAACTATATAATAAGAAATGGAATTTATTTATTTAGCTCTCTAATCTTGCTAAGACAAATCAAGTGCTGGCGCTCAAGCCCATGCTTACTACATCATTGGCAACCGTAACATTTTGAGTCCTAACAAGTCCAATGTGTGTTGGGTTGTGTGTGTGTGTGTGTTGTGTGTGGGTGTGAACAAAACACACACATACACACACACACACACACACGCAACGCACACGCACTGCACGCACGCGCGCCCCACTACATACACACACACACACACACCTTGAAGAACTGTATCCTATATTATATCTAATATCTCTCGCTCTCGCTATAAAAGCTCCTCTCTCTTCCTCCTCCCCTGCTCCCTCCTCCCACCTCACTCTCCACCCCCTCCCCCCTCGCTCATACTCTCTCATCTCTCTAATCTTAACACCCTCCCTCCACTTATCGTTGTCTATCACCATGCAATCCAATTCCCATCTCTTCCAAGGTTGTTTCCTGTGTCCCTGTCCGCACATCTGACTGCGATAAAAAAAAATCAATCGTCCCCCATCTTACATGCCTGAGAGAAGAGAGAGAGGAGAGAGAGAGAGTGAGAGAGAGAGAGAGTCAAGGTCAAATCAAGTCAAAAACACTTAATCATCCATGACGGGCAATTTCAAGAAGAAGAGAAGAGAGAGAGAGGAGAGAGAGAGAAGAGAAGAAGAGAGAGAGAGAGAGCGACAAACAGACAATAGACAGACAGACACAGACAGAGAGACAGAGAGATAACAAATAAACAACAAAAGTCACTGATCTGTTATTTTCCTTGTCTAGTTTATAAACAAAAAATTCCTTTTCTCCTCACCAACTCCCTTCCTTATATCCTTCCCTTGTCAATATTTGACAAGTAAACCGTTTCATATTTTCCTATGCTTCGAACAGAACAGTACAAACCGGATACGTGCACTCGCGCACGCGCTCACAAAGCAGCTAACGGCCATCCTTACACACTTGCACGTACGATTACCATGCAGTAATTGTAGTCATAAATGTAGAGAGCGTGCACACCCTGTGGGCATACGCTAGGCTATTTCAGCGACTACTGCACATGTGTCCATGTGCCGAAACAACGCGTGTATGTAACGCGCGAATTTACGTGCATTATGAGATCTATCTAGTTAAATCTATCGATCTATCTAATCTATCTAGTCATCTACTCTATCTATCTATCTTCTAGCTTATTCTACTATATCTAATATCTATCTAGACTATCTATCTACTATCTAGCTATCTCTCTCTCTCTAATCTATCTATCTATCTAATCGATCTAAACATCTATCATCTGTCGGTCTTCTGTCTGTCTGTCTGTCTATCTATAATATCTGTGTATCTAATCTATCTATCTATCTATCTGCTATCTATCTATCTATTCTATCTAACTGTCTGTCTGTCCTGTCTAGCTTTCTATCTACTATCTATCTGTCTGGTCTATCTATCTATTTATCATCTATCTATCTATCTATCTATCTGATCTGTCGGTCTGTCTATCTAATCTATCTATCTATCTATCTATCTAATCTATCTACTTAATCTAGCTAATCTATCTTCTATCTTCTCTATCTCTCTGTCTGTCTGGTCTGTCTATCTGTCTGGCTGTCTGATTCCTGTCTGTCATCTAATCTAATCTATCTATCTATCTATCTATCTATCTATCTATCTATCTACTATCTATCTGTCTGTCTGTCTATCTATCTATCTATCTATCTAGCTACTAATCTCTCTATTCTATCTGTCTATCTCTCTGTCTGTCCTGTCCTGTCCTATCTGTCTGTCAGGTCTGTCCTATGCTATCTATCTATCTATCTACAATATATCTATTATCTATCTAAGCTAGCTATCTATCTGTCTATCTAACTATCTATCTGCTGGCTGTCTGTCGGCCTGTTTTTATCTATCTATCCTCTATCTCATCTATCGCTCGAATC
This sequence comes from Rapana venosa, assembly GCA_028751875.1. NCBI lineage: Eukaryota > Metazoa > Mollusca > Gastropoda > Neogastropoda > Muricidae > Rapana > Rapana venosa. Next base: position 69,752,527 of record CM054142.1, on the reverse strand, counting down.
ATTCAATCATCTATCTATCTATCCTATTTAATCTAGCATCTATCTACTGTCTGTCTGTCTGTCGGTCTATCTATCTACTATCTCTCATCTGCTCATTACTATCATCTATCTATCTATCAAATTTATCTATCTATCCTATCTGTCCTGTCTGTCTGCTGTCTGTCTGTCCTATCTATCTATCTACTATCTATCTGTCTGTCCTGTCTGTCTGTTTAGCTCTCTATCGCTCTATCTATCGATCTATCTATCTATCTATCTATCTTATCTATCTATCTAATCTATCTATCTATCTATCTATCTATCTCCTCGCCTCTACTCTCAATCCTCTAATCTCTCTCTCTCTCTATCTATCTATCTAATCTATCTATCTATCTATCTATCTATCTATCTTCGTCTGTACGTCTATCTGTCTGTCAGTTCTGTCTGTCTGTCTTTCAATCTATCCGTCGTCTGTCTGTCTGTTTATCTCTTCGAAATCTCTCATCGCGCGATCTATCTATCTATCTATCTATCTATCTATCGATCATCTATCTTTCCCACTCGATTTGGTCCTGTCGATCATCTATCTATCAATCATCTATCTATCTATCTATCTACTATCTATCTAGCTAGTCTATCTACTATCATCATATCTCTCTATTTGTCTGTCAATCCTATCTAATCTATCCTATCTATCTATCTACTATCTATATATCTATCTACTATCTGTCTGGCTTGACTTCTGTCTGTTCTATCTATCTATCTATCTATCTGTCGTCTGTCTGTCTGTCTGTCTGCCGTCTGTCTGTCTGTCTGGTCTGTCTGTGTCTCTATCTATCTATCTATCTATCTATCTATCTATGCTTTCTATCAGCTATCCATCTATCTATCTATGACTTTCGTCCGTCTGTCTGTCTGTCTATCTCTCTATCTATCTATCCTACCTGCCCACACTATCTTTATCTCTCCCCTCATCTCCTCCTTCTCTCTCATCTCTCACTCCCGTCCAAAATCTCTCTTCCCAATCCTCATATCCGCTTCGATTCCCAAGTTTCTCATTCTCAACTACGTCTCATCTCTCTCCTCTCCTCTCTATATATAGATATATTTATAAACATATATATGTTCGGGGCACCTTGGTGGGGGGGGAAAAGGGGGGCGGGGGGGGGCGTGTCCATTTTTGTTGTGAGAGTTTTTTTGGTGTTTGTTGTTTTTGGCGCGCTATTTCTGTATCTTATTCCCTTGTTTCTAGTTTTTTTTGGTTTAGTTTATATTAATGGTCATAGTGATAATGTAATAGATAAATGATCAAGTGTTTTTTGTTTCCTTAATAGATGGCTTGATGAAAAAAACAGCAAGTGCATTGCTTAATCAATGTACCATCTGGAATAATAAAAATTTGACTTGACTTATTGACACAGTCAACAAACGCTGACACTCTCCCCCCTGTCACTCTTTGCCCACTCACGTCTATCCCCCCTCCTTGTCCGCTTCGCTTCCTCCCTCCTCCCTCCCTCTCACTCTCATCTCTTCTCTCAAACCCTCTCCCCTCTTCTCTCTCACTCCCCGCTCTCTCTCCCCCTTCTCCCTTTCTCTCCTCTTCTCTCTCTCTCCAACTCTCCCTCATCTCTCCCCCTCATCGTCCTCTCCCTCCCTCTCTCTCTCCTCTCCCCCCTCTCTCGCCTTTCTCTATCCCTCTCTTCCGCTCTCTCTCCCCCTCATCTCTCTCCACCCGCTCTCCCCTTCTCTCCCCTTGCTCTCTCCCATCCCTCATCCCCCCTCCTCCCCACTCCTCTTCTTCCCCTTTCCCCCTCTCCTCCCTCCTCTCTCATCTCTGTGTCTCGTCCTTCCTCCTTCCATCCCCCCTCTCTCGCTGGTGTCTCCTCCCTCTCTCTCCTGTCTCCGCTCCCTGCTCCCTCTCTCCTCCTCGCCGCTCCCCTCTCTCGCTCCTCTCCCCCCTCCCCCCAGTTCCCACCCTCTCTCCCTCTCCCCCACTCTCTCTCTCCAATCTCCTTCTCATCTCTCTCCACCACCCCCTTCTCTCTCCGGCACTGCTGTACAAAGGACAACAAATGTTGCTTTGCCCAAATCCTCCCTCCTCCCTTCAGTTTGTTTGATTGAAGTGTCGTAACAGAAGGCAAGTTTCAGTGTGCTTCCAATGGTTGTCCATCATTCTCCTCAAAGACGAGAATTTTGACTCGATATTCCACTGCACAACACGCACGCCGCGCACGCGCGCGCGAGCACATCACACACACACATAAACACTATCACAATGAAGCGCGCGCGCAGCCAAACACACTATTCACAACACACACACAAACACTCAGACAAACAGAACATACACCATAGTGCGCGTGCCCGCGCAAACCACAAAACTCACACACACACTCACACTTACACACAACCACCCCCACAACACACACTCACACAACACACACGACACACACAACACGCACTAACACACCACACACTCACACACACACACTCACACAACACACTACACACACACTACTACAAGGTTCAATACAGAGACCATTCACAAAACCGCACAACAAACTACACAACCACACAGAAAACATACACAACACACACACAACAAACTTAACAAGAACGCGACAGAATACACGCACCGATCGGTTAAAACAGCGCACACACACATACAATCACACACACGCGCGCGCGTACACCCACACCAACACTCAAACAACACACTCCCCACAACACACCAACACACACACACACACTCCACACACACACACACACACACACACGTACGTGCGCCGCGGATAATATATATACAAACATACGCAGACACAATACACAACACTACTTTCACGCATACACAGTTAAATAAAGATAAATATATGAAAATAAACCACACACACACATAAACAACACCGCTGCGGCGCACGCACAAATCACACACACACACTACACACGCACCCCGACATACATACATACATTGATACCGTACCAACCTACCATACCACCTACCAAACTACTACCTTACGCTACATACAGTACATACATACATACTTACATACATACATACAGAAGACAGACAGACATAAATCCATACTACATACAGACATAACATACAACAAATAATACATACATACATTACATACATACATACATACATACATACATACATAGCATACATATATACATACATCCATACATACAGACAGACAGACAGACAGACAGACAGACAGACAGAAAATCTAACTAAATTTGTTGAATAGAAACGTTTAAATGGAAGATATATATCCATCCATCCATCCTTCCATCCATTCCATCCATGCCATACATCATCCTTCCATCGACCTACATACATACTCGTACATACAAATAATACATACGATACATGCACACATACCATACTTACAATACCTAACATACAGTAACTTACATACATACATACATTCAACGTACATGCTTACCTAACCTTACCTACGATAACATACATACATGACATACATACATACATACATAACAAACATATGTACATAAGAACATACTTTGAGGCGACGATAATAGCTCATTAGATCCAGCGGTTATTCCCCTGGTTGCTAGTTGGTTTTATTTACTATGCGTGGAGAACAGGGGTTGTGTGGGTTGGGTGGTTGGTGGGGGTGCGGGTGTGGTGTGTGTGGTTGTGTTTGTTGTGATGTTTGCTTTTATATCTATTCATTATTAATTCCTTTATTTCGAGAATTAGATCCATACCTATATATATCTAGTATGTCTAACTATAGATCTATCTATCGATCTATCTATCTATCTATCTATCTATCTATCTATCTAGCTATCTATCTATCGATCCTAAACTTCTTTCTTTCTTTTCTTTCTGATCTCTCTATTTTTTTCTTCCTCTCATCCTCTATCAATCTATCTATATATCCTATCAATCCTATCTGACTTTCTATCACAACCCACACACACACTCTCTCTCTCTTCTCACGTCTTCACACACACACACACACACTCTCTCTCTCTCTCTCCAACACACCACATACACACACACATACACACACAATACACAAACAACACACACAAACACACACACACACACACACACACACACACACACACACACACACACACACACACACAACACACAAAGCACTCACACACACACACACACAACTCACACTCTCATCTCTCTCGTCTCTCACACTACTACACACACAACCACACACACAACACATACACACCCAACACAAACACACAACACATACACGACACACACAGACAATACACTCACAACACATACACAACACTCTCACTTTCACTAACACACGTTTAGCGTCAATCCAGTTTCTTTGCTTAGATAGGTTGAACTAAGAGAAGAGGTGGGGAGTGGGGGTATTGTTTAGGCATGCGTTATGAGCACGTGAAGAGACTGTGGGTTTTGTGTGTGTTGTGTGGGTTGTGTGTTTGTGGTGGGTATTGTCTGTGTATTTTGTGCGTGTGTGTGTGTGTGTGTGTGTGTGTGTCTGTATGTGTATATGTGAGTGTGTATTGTCTTTATGTTAGTGTGTGTGTTGTGCTGCTTGTTGTGTGGTTGTGATTCTATTCGTTTACTTTTGAATTATGACCCCCTTGCCTCAAGGGCGTCATGCTATAGACAATAAACATGTCATTGCATTGTTCATATCATTGTCTCGCTCACACTCTCTCTCTCAGCTCTCAATCTCTCTCCGCTTCTCTCTCTCTCTCTCAAAGCTCTCTCTCTCACTGTACCATTAACAGGTGGGGGGTGGGTAATTGCTGTCTTCTCTTGTTTTGCACTTTGCAGAGGTCTGCCTCTGGCCATCAGCTACATATCTGACTTCAGAAGCAAGCTCATTTCCTTGTACAGGTTGCATGCGGGTTACACTTATTTTTCGTAAACCACGAATTATTGCCATAATTATATGGGATCTTTAACGGCATAGTGATCTTCTGCATGTGTGTTACAACGAGAGTATGAAGGCTATTCGGGCAGTCTGTATGAGTTGACCTGGCGATGCTGATGCCAACGCCCAGATTTCAAACCAGGACTTCATGGACCCTTGGATTGAAGTCAAAAGTGTCTTAACCGCTTGGACTATTGGTTAAATCTATTCACGTTTCAAAGATTGGGATACAATGATGCCGTCCTGTGTGTGATAATTAATCCTCCTGTTCTGATGTTATCATCATCTTGTGTTATGTTAATTAGTCTTTTGTTTTGTGATTTATCATCAATCATTGTGTATTTAATTAGTCTTTGTTCTGATGTTAGCATCATCTTGTTTATTTAATTAGTTCTTTTGTTCTATGTTATCATCATCTTGGAGTATGTTAAATTATCTTTTGTTCTGATGTTATATCATCATCATATGTGTATGTTATTTAAGTCCTTTGTTCTGATGTTATCATCTTGTGTATGTCATAGTTCCTTGTGTGATGTTATCATCATCTGTGATGTTAACTTTGCCCTTTGTTCTAATGTTAAACAATCATCTTGTGTAGGTTAATTAGTCTTTTGTTCTGATGTTATCATCATCTTCGCGTTTTGTTTTTGTATTCTTGAGTCTGGATTTATCATCATCTTGTTATGTTAAATCATTCCCGTTATCCGCTCTTATTTGGTCTGTGTTTGTCAAGTCGTCCTTCGTCGCTGAACTCATCATCTTGGTTATTAATTAGTCTTTATGTTCTGAACTACATTAGTGAAAATTAATAGATATTGTTTTGTTCCGAGTAGTCGGCGTGACAGACCATATCTATCTTATTATCAGCAGTTTACACACTGTTTGCCCTTCTCAGCTTATCGAACGACCTGGTACAAAGTGATTAAAATTTGAAGAGAAACCCCAAACCCAACCCAATGCAACAAATGGGGGTACCTTTTGGGATGAGAGGAATATAAACCACGGCCCTGTTTGCAGCACAGCATCTTGCCTGAAATAACTGTCAAGAAATTACACAGCATCTTAAAAAAGTCTTCCCCCACTTATACGGATCGTGGCTAGAGCCAACGCCCTGCCTAAAAGCGGAAAAGCCCGGGTCCGAATGTGCGTGGGTTCGAAGCCCGTTTGGGCCCGAATCTTTTCCCCCTCATCCATTAGACCATGCGTTGGACTGGGTGCTTGTGTTTCGGATGATGACGATAAACCGAGGTCCCGTGCGTTACCAAAATTATTTAGCGCACGTAAAATAACCCACAGGGCAACAAGAGAGTTTTGTCCGTGGCAACGTTCTGTAGAAAAAAAAAGCCACTCTGATAGAGAAGAAAATACAGTTGCAGACAGAAAAAGAAAAAACCCAAAAGGGTGGCGCTGCTCTTGTCGACGGCCGCTCTCCCCGGAGGAGAGCAGCCCGAATTTCACGCAGAGAAATCTGCCGTGACTTGAAGTGGTATATCAAAATTATTCTGTTCGAAAAAACAGTTCCTAGAAAATGAATCAGATCTTACGACACGGACAAAACGTACTGCAGCGCAAGCACGCTTTTGTGTGCCTTGTGGCCATTCACTTCTCCTGTCCGCTTAGACAGGTCGAATTTCAGGCAGGAGTTTCTGCCTGTGATTACACGTACTAACAACCCAACCCAAAATGACATTGCTATCCCGCTTCGACGTAATACGACAGGATACAATACAGTAGAAAACGAAATGATACATCCAAAAATACGAGAAGATAACCCTTCCCATCCCCTTACCACCCCCCTAACCCCTACCTTCCTTACCCACATGTCGGAACAATCTTGCGCACACGTTAAAACCAGTTACCAGCCTGTTGGAAAATGCCATTGTGATGCTGGGGAACGGATGACAAAATTAAAAACACTCATACTTACCGAGACATGCATAACGAAAAGCACACGAGTCCCTTATATCCCTTATCCCTCGTAACTAAAAGAATAATAAATGAATAATAAATAAAAATAACCCAACTACCTAACCTTAACCTCGGATGAGACTATAAACCGAGGCCCCGATGTGCGAACGCACCAGAACAACTTTCGCACACGTTAAATCCTGTTCCGCTTTCGTAAAGTAGGCCATTGTGTGCCGGTTGGGAACTGATGACAGAATTTACTAAACTCATACACACGGGACTGAGATGTAAAAAAGCACATGAGTGCTTATTCTTGATCCTCGAAATAAAAGAATAAAAGTAAAAAATAAATCCCCTAACCTACCCTACCATACTTTCCCCCTAGCCCTACCTTTAACCTATCCTTACCCTACCGACCCTATACATTACCCTACCCTAAGCCCTACCTTATCCTCTAACCAACCCTACCCTACTTACCCTCCCCTACCCTAACCTACCCTACCCTTTCTCAATCGACAAGTTAAGTTGTATACATGTATCTCTTAAGCTTTCATGCCTGTCATCCATCTGGGATATGAAAGATAAAACAACTTATCTAAAGGAACAAAGCCAGCGGTATTTCACACCACACTATTTCGAATTTCAATATAAGGATAAGATAGGATAGGAGAGGATAGGATAGATAGGATAGTATAGGAATGGGATGGGAATGAGGATGGGATGGGTGGGATAGGATGGGATTGGTAGGAATGGATGGGTAAGGAACAGGATAGGATAAGATGATGGGATAGAATACCATACCATAATACCGTAAGCCCAATATAATACCATAACCATAAACATACCATACCATAGCCATAAAAACCATAAACCATAAAGTCCTTCGATGAAACTATAAACCGAGGTCCCCGTGTGCGAACGCACCAGAACATACTTGCGCTCACGTTTAAAGTCCTGTTTCGCTTTTCGGAAGAGTAGACATGTGTGCCGAAGGGAACAGATACAAAGAATTGACAAAACCGCATACACACCGGCGGGACTGGATGTAAAAAAAAGCACATAAGTGCTTATATATTCTCCAGTATCCCCGAACTAAAAAATGAAATAAAAGAATAAAAATTAAAAAAATAAATAAACCATAACCATACATACCATACCATAAACCTACCCTATACCCTACCCTATCCCACAACACCATATCCATACCAATAACCGACCATACCATACCCTACCATAACATATCATACCTATTCTATTCCATACCATATACCATACCCGACACCAAACCATACTATAACCATACCATACCATAATAACCGACCCACCCTTATCACACCATACCAATAACCTATACCGTACCATACAATACCCTACCAAATACATTTACCCACCCTACCATACCAACCCAACCACACCATACTAAACTATACCCTACAACATCCATGCCATAAACCCTACCACAATAACCATAACCATAATAACCATCCGTACCATACCCCGACCATACCATACCATATCATACATTCATACCATACCATAGAAACCCTACCTACCCTAGCCTACCATACCAAACCATACAACACCAATACTAACCCAACAGATCATGCCATGCCCGTATACCATACAAAACCCTATCCTACCCATCCATAACCCTAAAATCCTATCCTACCACTAAAAATAAAACCCTACCCTTCCCTAAATACCATACCAACCCTACCCCTCAATACCCTAATACCCCACCATAACATACCATACCATAACCAGACCATACCAACCATACCAAACTAACCATACCATACCCCCACCATACCATACCATACCATATACCAACCATACAAACATACCAAAACATACCATACCATACCAATACCGATTTCCAACACCAACAAAACATAACACTTCCACACCACACCACGTCACACCTCACCAAAAACCTCTTCTACAACCACACCACGTCCACCATACCTCAACCACGTCATATCACACCACACAACACACCACGTCCCACCACATACCACCACACAAAAACACACACACTCATCTAATCCACACCACACCACATCACGTTCACAAAGACCACACACCAACTCCTCGTCACACACAACCACACCACACTTATGCATAAGAAAAACAACTGACCTGTCATATTTAAAATAGTCAAAAATCATACCAGTCCACAAATCAGGTGATACGCGCTTGTCCTTCTAATTACAGACCAATTTCAATTCGGTCCTGTCTTTATCGAAACCCTTGTCCTTCGAAAAACAATCCAAAAATCCGTATATCCTTATTTGGTAAACAACATCTATTAAATGAAGATCAGTCAGGTTTTCGTATAAAATATTCCTGTCACAAACAACGCATTACACACAAATACAGACAGTCCTCCTGCAACAAATAATCAATGAAAAATAAATTATAACAAGCCTTCTTTTTGTTGACTTCTAGAAAAGCATTTGATTAATCAATAATTCCTTAATATTGCGTAAACTTCACTTGTATAAACAATCAACCAGAAACGATAAATCTTTTGAAAAGCCGTTTGTCAAGAGCACACTAGTAACTGCAAAATATCAAACATCAGAAATAGTACCTATTAAACATGGAGTACCACAAGGGTCAATATTGGGTCCCACTTCTATTTTCAATCTCATTTAAATGACTTACCCCAGTTTCTAGAATGTACTGTGAAATGTGTGCTGATGACACATCCCTCTATTTAGTGATTCTGACCCCCACAGACTAACAATCAAACTTCAACACAATATTGACAGATAGTTACTATACTGGACTCAGCTAAACCATAGTCCCTAAATACGCGAAAAACTAAGTGTATGTAGTACTAAGCAAGACAAAAGAGACAAAAAAATGAACGATTAAAAAATCCAACCACTGTTGATAGGTAAAAGATAAATGAAGAAGTTGACTAACCACAAGATCTGGGTGTAATTATTGACAAAATCTTACTGTGACTGACCTTGTGGATGGCGCTAGGAAAACGTCTTTCTACAAGCTACTTTCAGTTTATCAAAAATAAAACATTTTCTGAAAAACCACTCTCGCAAACTCTTTTTTTTTTTTTTTTGCGGCAAAAAATTTTGCCTATAGTTACTATGCTTCACTCTTTGGGACAGCTGCAGTGCTAACAAATTTAAAATTGATTCATAGATTATAAAAGCACTGAAACTTGTTCTAAAAAAACCTAAAATCAAGCTACCCTAACCAACACGATTATAAGGACACAAATATCATAACCTTCAATGTACTACACAAGCACTTTTTATTCTAAATAAAGCTCGATTTGTCCAGATTGATTTCAATGGAAATTTCCCCTCCAAAGATCACCAATAGCTTCAAAATCAAAGAACTACAAGAAATAATCATCTACTTACATTTCCGAACCAAAGAAATAATCTTTTTACAAAACTAGCTTCTTGTACTCAGGATTTGTACTTAAGAAGCAACAAGCTCTCCCAAAACGCTTAAAAAATGTATCACAACGTAAAAATCAGTTTCAAACACACTAAAAAGCCAATCTAAATCTAGATGCATGAATACCCTAGAATTGGAGCTAATATGGTCAAATCAACCATAATTAATACGTAGCAAAAAAAAAATCATCCATAACTTACATTACCAGCACATAATGGTATTCATACAACAAAAAAATTCAAGTATGTTATAACATGAACCACCCCTAGAAATTATACAGTCCACCCACGTTTATAATTTGTGGAGGGTAGGGGGAGGCAGGAAAGGAGGCAACTAATAATGTCACAAGTAAGTAAGAGTAATCTAGCAAGCTAGTAAATAATTTCTGCAATGTTTGATACAAGTGGAAAGGAGGAAATTTTAAAATCTTTTTTTATGGTAGACCTAATAGCATTATAGTTTGACCCCATCCTACTCTCTCTCGCTCTCCTCTCTTCATTCATCATCGACTCCAACATCTCCCCTCTACTCTTCGTCTCGCCCCTCCTCTCACCGTCATCAATCCTCTCCCACAAACCATTCTCTCTCCTCTCCCCCCCTCTCTCTCGTCTTGTGTGGATGTCAGAGTTGTGGAATTAAATTTAATTCATTATCATGACATATAATTTGAAAACAGAGTAATAAATCTAAAAACTAGATTGTTGATTGGGAATCGCACTACTGTTTTGGGATTTATATATTGGTATATTATCTCTGAAATACACACACACACACTCGCTGTCCTGTCTCTCTCTCTCTCACACCTTTTATATCGTCCTCTTATAGTCTAGTAATATCCTGATGAAGGATTCATATTTTTATATTTTTCAATACTATTATTGGACTTAGCCTCTGACTTAAGTTTTAAAATGAGTGCCCCTATTTCATTAACTTAAAATTAGTGTAACAAGTATGTGTACCATTTGCAATGTGAATGTTTATCTTTAATACTTATAGTTTGGTTGTGTTATTTTTTCTTGCTTTGTTGTTCGCTTGTTCTTGCTTGTTGTTTGTCTGTTTTCTCCTTTTTTATCTTCTTTTGTTGGTTTGGGTTTTCCTTCTCTTTTGTTTTGTTGTTTGTTTGGTTAGGGTTTTTGGGAGGGGTGGGGGTAAGGGGTTGGGGTATATCTTAGGATTTTCTTTTAATTGCTTGCTTTGGGGGGGGGGGGGGAGGGTTTCGTTGGGGGAGCTGTTTTGAAAAGGGTTTATTCCATTGTTTTTTATATGCGAGACTGTATAAGTATTTGGGTTTATTAATATTTGAAGATGTATCCCAACCGCGCGGGCGGGACTGGATGTAAAAATGCCACTGTGTGCTTATTTCATTGATCCCTGCGAAATAAAAGAATATGTCATTGGTCATGGTCTTGGTCAGTAGTCTCAGCCTCTCTCTCTCCTCCTCCTCTCCTCAACCTCAATATCCTCATCCTATCTATACTCTCCTGTCCTTCCACTCCTCAACTTCCTCCATGCCCCTTTGTCCTTGTCCTAATTCAATAATTTACGGGGATGATGTTTTAGTTGCAGTTAGAGATGAGATTATTAAGCGATACTGTTTTTAGTATATATTGTAATTATTTTAGTTTGATAGTCCAGTCGATTATTGGCTTTTGAATTCTGTATCGTAAATAAGGGTTCTACTTTTTGAAATATTTGTTTTTTTTTTTACTATTAATTGATTGAAGGTGTACTTTTCCTCCCCTGCCCCCTGATACTACCTCCCCCACACCCCATCCTTTCCTATCTTTTTCTGTTATCATGGTAACGTGTTGTTATCTCTTGTTGATGGGGATCATTTGTTATATTGTGTGTCTCAGGTGATGGTCGATTGTTGTTAAATTGATTATCTCTAATTATGATAATCATTATTATAATCTTATTTGACTTATCTTGCTTTGATAGCTAGTGTTGAATATGGCATTTTTAAAAAACGGCCTATTTGAAAGTATGAACGCAAAAAAAGCAACACGTTGCTGGTGGAGAGGAGAGGAGGGAGTCTCGGTAGGTAATATTGTCAGTAATTGACGATTGCCTAGTATTTTCTAACTTTTTTAATTTCTTGTACCTTTTTATTATCTTAATATAAACGCGTGAAAGAATGGATGTAACAGTAGTGAAGTAATTGTTTGTCCTGACGTTTTTATGATTTCTTTTTCGTTTTTTTAATTCTAAAAAACATTTTTTATTTAAATGTGTGTGTCGGAGCAAGTGACGCGCACAGCGCACAGGCGTGCGATGATATGTGTGTGCATATGGAGATTTTATATAATGTATAGTTGGTAATTTGTATTTTCATATATGTATCTCCTTATCGAGTTTTTTTTTTTCCTCCTTTTTTAACTGTTTAAGTTAACGGTAATGAATTTAAAAATAAAAATGGGTAGTGTCTTAGTAAATCATACGAAAATTTGTTCGTAGATCGATGGCCTTGATGAAAAAAAGCAAATGCAGTTTGCTTATTCAATCTACCATCTGGAAATATATTTTGACTTGACTTGACTTTACTTTGTCTTGACCACTACTACAACCACACCACATCCACAACACAAAACAACACCAACACTACTGAGCAAATCCCCCACGCCCTCCCAACCACTGCTCTCTCTCTCTCTCCCGGTCTCAGACTCTTCTCTCTCTCATCCTCTCTCCCGTCTCCCTCTCTCATCCTTACATCCATCACCGCTCCTCGCCCTTCCCCTCCCCTCTCACCCCTTCATGTCTCCGCTCGTCTCCTCGGTTCTCCTATCTCCATCTATCATCTCAGTCTCTCCCCTCTCTCTCTCATCTCTCTCTCATCTTCCAATGCTAGCTCTGCACTGAATATTGTCGAAGGGAATTGATACATGCATGCATCTCTCTAAATTCGATGGATGTGTGTATGTCCACAGCGGTCAGTGTTGCTTTCCCACTCCACTGCTGTCCTTTCTATTCCAGTCCTCTGCCCATCCATCTGGTGCTGATGATAGCAGGAACGACCACGACTTGACTTGTATTGGTCACAGGAAGGAGGGGGGGGGGGGGGGAAGCATGAATAATCTCAGCACTCTTGCCTAAGGATTGTTGAGTTGTGCGCTGATTATATGTTAGGTATGTATGTAAGTATGTATGTATGTCTTATTATTATGTATGTATGTATGTATGTGTATGTAGTATGTCTAGTTATGATATGTATTTGTATGTGTGTATGTGTGTGTATGTATGTATGTATGTATGGATGTAATTGTCCGTATGTAATGTATTGGTTGGTTAATGTATGTAATGAGTAGTATGGTATGTAATGTATATGAATAGGTATGTATGTATGTATGTAATGTTGTGTGTATGTGTGTATGTGTATGATGTATGGTGTGTGTGCTTATGTATGTTGTATGTTTGTATGTATGTAATGTGTTTGTATGATGTTGATGTTGTTTGTATGTATGGATGGATGTGTTATGATGTTGTATGTTGGTTATTGTGTGTGTGGGTGTAATGTATGTGTGTGTTTATGTATGTATGTTGTGTGTTGGTATGTATGTATATGTATGTGGGTATGTAGGGTATGTATGTATTTATGTAGTAGTATGTGAATGTATGTTGTTATGTGTGTAGAAATGTATGTTTGGATGTATATTTTTAATGTATGTATGGGTTGTATGTATGTATGATTATGTATGGTAAAGTATGTAATGCATGGTATGTTATGTATGTGTGTTTGCATGTATGTATGTGTGTATGGATGTATATATGTGTGTGTATGTGGGTGATGCAGGTAGGTATGTATGTATCCTGTATTATGTATGCTATGTATTCATGCCCGGCGCTTCTGTCTTTTGGTTTTCTTTCTTTTCCCCATACACTCCGTCCCTTCGATGGTGTTGGCCTCAGTCTGTACCAAAATAATGAGAAAAATTGTAACCAATAACAACACTACTACTACTACTACTACTACTTACTACTACTATACTACTACTACTACTAACTAACTACTACTACTACGACTTAACTACTAACTGCTAACTATACTACTACTACTAACTAACTAGTATAATAATGGTGATGATGGTAACTATAACCACAACAACAATAAGAATAATAATAATAATAATGGCGATCATGTAACAACAACAATAACAACAACAAAATAATGGTGGATAGAATAATTACACTAACTAACAACATCAAAATCAACTATATAATAAGAAATGGAATTTATTTATTTAGCTCTCTAATCTTGCTAAGACAAATCAAGTGCTGGCGCTCAAGCCCATGCTTACTACATCATTGGCAACCGTAACATTTTGAGTCCTAACAAGTCCAATGTGTGTTGGGTTGTGTGTGTGTGTGTGTTGTGTGTGGGTGTGAACAAAACACACACATACACACACACACACACACACGCAACGCACACGCACTGCACGCACGCGCGCCCCACTACATACACACACACACACACACCTTGAAGAACTGTATCCTATATTATATCTAATATCTCTCGCTCTCGCTATAAAAGCTCCTCTCTCTTCCTCCTCCCCTGCTCCCTCCTCCCACCTCACTCTCCACCCCCTCCCCCCTCGCTCATACTCTCTCATCTCTCTAATCTTAACACCCTCCCTCCACTTATCGTTGTCTATCACCATGCAATCCAATTCCCATCTCTTCCAAGGTTGTTTCCTGTGTCCCTGTCCGCACATCTGACTGCGATAAAAAAAAATCAATCGTCCCCCATCTTACATGCCTGAGAGAAGAGAGAGAGGAGAGAGAGAGAGTGAGAGAGAGAGAGAGTCAAGGTCAAATCAAGTCAAAAACACTTAATCATCCATGACGGGCAATTTCAAGAAGAAGAGAAGAGAGAGAGAGGAGAGAGAGAGAAGAGAAGAAGAGAGAGAGAGAGAGCGACAAACAGACAATAGACAGACAGACACAGACAGAGAGACAGAGAGATAACAAATAAACAACAAAAGTCACTGATCTGTTATTTTCCTTGTCTAGTTTATAAACAAAAAATTCCTTTTCTCCTCACCAACTCCCTTCCTTATATCCTTCCCTTGTCAATATTTGACAAGTAAACCGTTTCATATTTTCCTATGCTTCGAACAGAACAGTACAAACCGGATACGTGCACTCGCGCACGCGCTCACAAAGCAGCTAACGGCCATCCTTACACACTTGCACGTACGATTACCATGCAGTAATTGTAGTCATAAATGTAGAGAGCGTGCACACCCTGTGGGCATACGCTAGGCTATTTCAGCGACTACTGCACATGTGTCCATGTGCCGAAACAACGCGTGTATGTAACGCGCGAATTTACGTGCATTATGAGATCTATCTAGTTAAATCTATCGATCTATCTAATCTATCTAGTCATCTACTCTATCTATCTATCTTCTAGCTTATTCTACTATATCTAATATCTATCTAGACTATCTATCTACTATCTAGCTATCTCTCTCTCTCTAATCTATCTATCTATCTAATCGATCTAAACATCTATCATCTGTCGGTCTTCTGTCTGTCTGTCTGTCTATCTATAATATCTGTGTATCTAATCTATCTATCTATCTATCTGCTATCTATCTATCTATTCTATCTAACTGTCTGTCTGTCCTGTCTAGCTTTCTATCTACTATCTATCTGTCTGGTCTATCTATCTATTTATCATCTATCTATCTATCTATCTATCTGATCTGTCGGTCTGTCTATCTAATCTATCTATCTATCTATCTATCTAATCTATCTACTTAATCTAGCTAATCTATCTTCTATCTTCTCTATCTCTCTGTCTGTCTGGTCTGTCTATCTGTCTGGCTGTCTGATTCCTGTCTGTCATCTAATCTAATCTATCTATCTATCTATCTATCTATCTATCTATCTATCTACTATCTATCTGTCTGTCTGTCTATCTATCTATCTATCTATCTAGCTACTAATCTCTCTATTCTATCTGTCTATCTCTCTGTCTGTCCTGTCCTGTCCTATCTGTCTGTCAGGTCTGTCCTATGCTATCTATCTATCTATCTACAATATATCTATTATCTATCTAAGCTAGCTATCTATCTGTCTATCTAACTATCTATCTGCTGGCTGTCTGTCGGCCTGTTTTTATCTATCTATCCTCTATCTCATCTATCGCTCGAATCATTCAATCATCTATCTATCTATCCTATTTAATCTAGCATCTATCTACTGTCTGTCTGTCTGTCGGTCTATCTATCTACTATCTCTCATCTGCTCATTACTATCATCTATCTATCTATCAAATTTATCTATCTATCCTATCTGTCCTGTCTGTCTGCTGTCTGTCTGTCCTATCTATCTATCTACTATCTATCTGTCTGTCCTGTCTGTCTGTTTAGCTCTCTATCGCTCTATCTATCGATCTATCTATCTATCTATCTATCTTATCTATCTATCTAATCTATCTATCTATCTATCTATCTATCTCCTCGCCTCTACTCTCAATCCTCT
>CM054142.1:69721551-69735315 GCA_028751875.1 Rapana venosa | reverse complement strand
TTTTTTTTAGGGAAGGGGGGGGGGGGGAGAGACAGCAGAAAAAGAGGACAGACAGCAGACAGACAGACTTAAAGACAAAATTACAGAGAAAAAGCCCGACAGACAACAGAAAAAGGGTAGACATGAAAGAAAACGATCGTCAAAAAGGGTATGCTTTTTTTTTTTGTAACACTTTTTTAATAATTTCTTTTTAAAACCACCAAAAAGAAAGAGGAGAGAGATGACACCGAACGGGAAGAAAAATAATATTTGAGACATTCATCCAAATGATCGAAAGAAATTTTACGCGTTGCCAGGCCAAGACTTCAAATTAAAATACACGACCAGGTCAAGATCTGGTCAGTTTTGATGTCAGGGGTTGCCAAGGCCTACCTCCTCAAAGTTGCTCTGCTATAATCGGGCGAGGTACTTGAAAGAAAAACAGCAAACTTTTCTTTCCGGCGTTTTCCTATCACAGGGATTTCTAGGTGGATGAGTGATTTGGGGATGAGTGAGCAGGAGTGGGGCATGTTTGGGTGACCCCCAGGGTAAAGCTGGGAACGCACAACAACAAAAACAAAAATAATGCATCCGGGATACCCGATTAAACCACACACCCTCCACCGCAGGGTGGTAGGGAGAGAGAGAGAGAGAGAGAGAGAGAAGAGAGAGAGGAAAAGAGAGAGAGAGAAGAGAGAGAGAGGGGGAAAAGAGAGGAGAGAAGAGGAGAGGGGGGTGGGGGGGTGGTCTTTTGCGAATGATAAAAAACCCAAAAATTGGGGGGACAAAAAAAACCCCCAAACAAAAAACCCCTAGTTTTTGACTCCCCAGTTTTCCCCAAAAAAAAAAAGGGAAAGAAAGGTCTATTTAAAACCCTTCAAAAGTCAGGAATACCGTGATGTCACTTGCATTACTGATGTTGTTTTTCGGTGTGTTGGGGGAAAAAAGGTGAGTGTTTAATTTTTTTTTTTTGTTTTTCGTTTCGTTGGCTAAGCTAAAATTAAAACTAGGAAGACTTCTCCTTTACCAGGCACGGCCCCAAACGGAACCCCCAAAAAGTGGACCCAACGTGCAACCAACGTTCGTCCTGAGTGTCCCTTAACCCCCGGGGGGGGTTTTGGGAAAGGATGAGATGAGTAATGGCTAGAGCTCTGAAGTTCATCAATGTGGATTGTGTGTATGCGGCCGTTTGCTCACCAATAAGGTCCCTATTTTTTCTTTGGGAATGTGTCTAAACCAACTTCAAGCCCATGGGTTCTTTTATCTTTTTTAAAATTTTTATCCCTTCTATTTCGAAAACACAAAATGCCCACTCTTTTTAAAAGTGAGCGAGTTTAAAATATAGCACGTTTTTGGTGTATGTGGTGTGAAGTGTGTGTGTGGGTGTGTGTGTGTGGCGCGCGGCCCCGCACGGACCTCAGTTTGAAACCCCTAAAGGACTTTCAAAACCAAAATTTTTATTTTCAGAGGTAGATTAAATAAAGAAAAAAGATAAAAACACCCTAACAAAAACCAACCCCCA
Organism: Rapana venosa; assembly: GCA_028751875.1. Lineage (NCBI taxonomy): Eukaryota > Metazoa > Mollusca > Gastropoda > Neogastropoda > Muricidae > Rapana > Rapana venosa. The sequence continues at coordinate 69,733,814 of CM054142.1, read as the reverse complement.
AAAAAAAAAAAGCTTTCAAAAACCCCCAAAACCCAAAACCGGGGGGGGGATAGTAGGGTTGCCTTGCGTGCAATTAAACCCCGGGGTTCACCCGTTCAAGGGATTTTTCCTTGGAAATTTTAAACAGTAATCCCCTTTCCCAAAAACCCTTCTTAAACTAAAAACCACCCCCTTAAAATTGGATTTTGGGTTTTGTTGTTTTAAAGAGTAGGGGGGGGGGGGGCCCGGGGGGGGTTGGGGGGGTTTGGGGGGGTTTTTATTTTGTAAAAAAAGTTTTTTTAAAACCCTTTTTGTATTTTGAATTAAAAGTTTTTTTTTTTTGTTTTTTTTTTTTATGGGGGGGGGGGGGGGGGGGGTTTTATTTTTTTTTTTCCCCCAGGTTAGAAAAAAGAAAAAAAGATGTTCCCAGTCAGTCCACACCCTGCTTTGGTAGAGGATGAACATTAGTTTTAGGCTGCACACACAACACACGCGGCGCGCACGCACGCACGCACACACGTACACAAAACCCCCCACCGAAACACACATATCTCCTTCACAAAAAACACCATTCTCACACACAAACAAACAAAACAACACACACCACTTTCATATATAATAACCATTAACACTGATGTTTTTGACAGACAGCATAGCAGAACTTACGACAATTTTTTTAAAAAATTTTCGGTTCGGCATGTCCTTTCCCAAAAATGTAATCCTTTGAAATTGTAAGTATTCGGTAATTAGGTGGAAGCCCCTATGAGTTGCCAACAAAAAAAAAATGCGGTTTTTAAAATTACCCAAAGATAAAAGTAATGAAAATATAAAGACAATATAAAAAGCTAAGAATCAAGCAAAGGAAATAGAAGAAGCAAAAAAGCAGATTGGTCCCACTTTCTGAAAAATCAAATCTCGGGAAATAAAGATCTTAAAAAAGTCTGGAAGAAAGGAAGGAAATGAAAAATGATAGTTTTGCCCTTCCCATAACATCGAAGAAAAATGAGTTTCCATCTAACTTTGAAAAGGGCTGAAATTTTTGTAGAATTATTTGAAAAGAATAGAAGTGGAAAGTTTTTCGGCAACTAAAAAAAAGTATAGAAAAGATAAAAAAAAAACCAAAAAAGCTAACAGATCTCTATCAGCATTATCAAAAAGCTGCCTTTCTTTTCAGGAATTTAAAAGTGTTTTTTCAACCCTTTGGGCACAAAGAAAACATCTTTGGTCCTGAGCGTATCTAATAAAATGATTGACATTTTCCAATAACTTTTTAACTTTTTTACAAAATTTTTTTCAAAAACTTTTGGGTTTGTGGGATCCCCACTTTGTGGAAAAATCGATATTGTCCCCGTTATTAAACAGGTAAACCAAATGCAGACAAAAACAGCAAAGGGCCGATCCCCCTAACATCACACTTGGGGAAAATTAAGGGAACTTTTCATTTTAAAAAAAGGCTCAATCATTACTTTGAAAAAGCTAACATCACCCTGCTCTCAAGCGGGTTTTCGAAAGAGGTCAACTGCGATCCCCAAATTTAAAAAATTACGCCCAAAATTAAACTCAGTTTGCTAGAAGAAAAAATTCTTGCAACTTTTTTGAAAAAAAAGGTACGCCAAGCTGGCATGACAAGCTACTTTAAAATGGTTTAAATTGGGCTTTCAGGTTGCATATTAATTACTTTAAAGCATTTTTAAGTGAAGGCCCTTTCAAAAAAAAGTAGGAGCCCCTTTCTCATTAAGCTCTTTCAAGGGGAAATTTCCCGCAGGATCGTTATGCCCCAATATTTTTAAATTTTTGACCTATGATCTTCCAAACCGTTATCTAAAAATGTTGGAATTGTGCAGTCCGGTTCTGATGGGGTTTAAAAAGTGAATCTTAAAAAAGCACTCCTCGTAGATCTAAAATTAAATTAAAAGATGTATCAAATGACTTGATAAAATTAATGCTCTGTTTGAAAATGGGTTACCCTTTCTTCAAAAAAAAAAATCTATGAGTTTTTCAGTTCGGATAATCCGATTTTCCCCCTTTTTTAAATTAAAAGGACTGCAATTGAATACACCAAATTGAAATATTTTAGGGGGAATCTTAATCTAAATGACTTGGGTCATATATGAAATACATTTAAAAAAAGGGCCCGAACAAGTTTAAATTTTTTAAGATTGTAGTAGGGCAAACCTTGGGGGCAGGAATCATACCCTTTTAAAACCAGAACTTTTGGTTCGTTCAAAATTAACAATGCGCAGAAATTTTCTTCTCGGCTCCAAAATATCTATTTAAAAAAATCAAAGCGTTTTATAGCAAAGCCTACAAACTTGCCTCGGGTTTCCCTTTCTCTGCGACACTGAGTGTTTGCCCAATTGGAGTGATGCCTTTTAATCAAAAAAAAAGCTTTTCGCTAAATCATCTTTAGAAGTCAACAAAACAAAACTCTGTTTGCCAGATTGATTTTAAAACTGATCCCCTTATCCAAAAAAGCAAAAAAAATAAGTTTTTAACCCGATAGGGGGGTTTAATCTGATGTTTGAAAAATCAGGGGTGAATCCAAAAATGTTGCCCTCGATTGTCGTTTTAGCGTTATTTTCCATGGGAGTTAAAATTGCCCAATTTGGGAAAAAACTAGTGACCCTTAAAAAAAAGTGGGGCCCGTTCTTTCCGCATTTGTTAGATTCTCTCAAAAAATTTTAATAATCATTTTAAAATCTAAAGACGGGTCGTATTGATAGCAAAAGCGCTGGGGTTTGTAAATTCCGCTCTGAAATTGAAAGGTCTTATTACTTGGAAAGACTTTTTTTATTTTCTCAGCAACTTGTTGCAATTGGTGGCGTTAAAATTTGCTTAATTTTCCTTTGCCTGTGAACAAGTATTATTCTGTTTTGATTCCAATCTGTTTACATCTTTACAATCGTTTAAATTCTAATAAAAAGGTAAATTGTGATGAAATTGTTCATTAATTCATTTTTTGCCACCTGGGGACCTGTATACAATTTGGGGGATTCCTCCCCTTGGGTTTTGGGAAAAATAATGGGCTTTTTACAGCAAAAGGGGGCATGACAAGGGGAAATAAACAAAATGCAAATGCCCCTGTCTTTACAAAAGGGGAAGTTTTCTAAGAAACTTCTGGGGTCGTTTTGGGATTTTACATGAAATTATCATTCAAAAGGATGGCGACCCAAGTCGACAAAATTAAATACAACGATTTCTTTGATCAGAAAAAATTGTGTCCTGACTGTTTACAAGCTATATAAGACTAAGGGGTCGGCTCTCAAAAGAAAATTTAGTCGAAATGTGTCTGTATTTGTGGTGACGATTACGCCGAAATGTTTTGTTTTTGTGATCATTTTAAGCCTTTTTTTCCGGTTTTTGGTTTTTTAACAAAACTCTGCTGTTTACCCACCAGACATTTTTTTAAGTAATTTAAAAAGCTGAATTGTGAAAGGCTGAGTAAGAGCCAGTCGTCGGTTTTTATAACAGTATTTTTTTGTTCCTGTTCAAATTAAATTTATTCCCCTTTGATTTCTAAAATAATTAAATTTTTTTTAAAAATCAATCTTGTAGGTACAGATTCTTAGCTGATGTAGAGTTCAGTTCCTATGCACACAACACACACCCACACAATAACACAACACACACAAAATTACCCCAACCTTATATACCCCAAAAACCCATACCTTGCAAAACACCAAACATCACAAACGCACACAACAGGAAAAAACACACACACACCACACACACACACACACACACCACACACCACACACACCCAACCACACACCACACACACAACAAAAACCGTGCGCCCACACCAACTTATACACAAAAAGTACACACATTAAAACCCTGTATGTTCCTTCTCATATACACCTAACCTATACACACCCACTCACATACACCACGTGCACACACACTCCCCAAAAAAACAACAAAACACACACAACACACACACAACCACACCCACACCCCCCAACACACCCCCACACATACACACAACATACACACACACAACTTGTCTAAAATCACGTAAAGTGAAAGACGTTAAATTAAAAAAGAATAACACACTCTCTCTCTCCCCCGCACTTTTCTCTCTTCACCACTCCCAAAACCAATACCACAGCACACCCACACCTCTCTCTCTCACCAAAAATACACAACACCACAAACCACACACATTCTCTCCTCTCACACACACACCCAACACTCTCTCTCTCTCTCTCTCAACAAATACCACACCAACCAACATCCACACAAACACAACCCCCACACCAAAAACACACACACCACCCCCAAAACACAACACACCACACACACACACAAACACAAAAACACAAAACACTCTCTCTCTCTCCTCTTCCCCTCACAAACACACAAAAACAACACCCAAAAAATACACACACAAAAAAACCCCAAAACACATACACAAACACACAGACAAAACAACCAACAATCACAAAACAACACACACAAACACACGTTTGTCACTCCAGTTTCTTTGCTTAGTTTAGGGTTTGAAACTAAGAGAAGAGGGGGGGGGGGGAGGTGGGGTATTGTTTAGCATGCGTATGCACGTGATAGAGACTAGGTGTGTGTGTGTGTGTGTGTTGTGTGTGTTGTGTGTGTGTTTGTGTGTGTATTGTCTGTGTATGTTTGTGTGTGTGTGTGTGTGTGTGTGTGTGTGTGGTGCTGTATGTGTATATGTGTGTTGGTGTATTGTCTGTGTATGTTAGTGTGTGTGTGTGTGCTGTTGTTTGTGTGTGTGTGTGATTCTATTCTTGTACTTTTGATTATGATCCCCCTTGCCTCAAGGGCTTCATGCTATAGACAATAAACTATTGTCATTGTCATTGTCATTGTCATTGTCTCTCTCCCCTCTCTCTCTCTCATCCCCTCTCTCTCTCTCTCTCTCTCTCTCTCTCTCTCTCTCTGTACCATTAACAGGTGGGGTGGGTAATGCCTGGTCTTCTCTTGTGCTTTTCACTTTGCAGGAGGTCTGCCTGCTGGCATCAGCTGACATATTCTGACTTCAGAGCAGCTCATTTCCTTGTACAGGTTGCATGCTGGGTACGCTTATGTTTTCGTAACCACGGAATGATTGCATAATTTATGGGATCTTTAACGTGCATATTTGATCTTCTGCATGTGTGTATACATACGAAGAGTATGAAGGCATTGGCAGGTCTGTATTTGAGGTTGACCTGGGCGATGCTGATGCCAACGCCCAGATTCAAACCCATGAATTCATGGACCCTTGGGATTGAAGTCAAAAGTCTTAACCGCTTGGCTATTGGTTAAATCTATTCACGTTTCAAAGATTGGGTACAATGATGCCGTCCTGTGTGTGATAATTAGTCCTCTGTTCTGATGTTATCATCATCTTGTGTATGTTAATTAGTCTTTTGTTGTGATGTTATCATCATCTTGTGTATGTTAATTAGTCTTTTGTTCTGATGTTATCATCATCTTGTGTATGTTAATTAGTCTTTTGTTCTGATGTTATCATCATCTTGTGTATGTTAATTAGTCTTTTGTTCTGATGTTATCATCATCTTGTGTATGTTATTTAGTCCTTTGTTCTGATGTTATCATCTTGTGTATGTCAATTAGTCCTTTGTTGTGATGTTATCATCATCTTGTGTATGTTAATTAGCCCTTTGTTCTAATGTTAACATCATCTTGTGTATGTTAATTAGTCTTTTGTTCTGATGTTATCATCATCTTGCGTTTGTTGTTTATTCTTTTGTTCTGATGTTATCATCATCTTGTGTATGTTAATCATTCCCTTTATCCGCTCTTATTGTCTTGTGTTTGTCAATTAGTCCTTCGCGCTGATCTCATCATCTTGTGTTATTAATTAGTCTTTTGTTCTGATCTGAGCATATTGAAAATTAATAGATATTGTTTTGTTCCGATAGTCTGGTGACAGACCATATTCTATCTTTATTATTCGAAGCATTTTACATCACTGTTTGCCCTTCTCAGCTTATCGAACGACCTGGTACAAAGTGATTTAAATTTGAAGAGAAACCCCAAACCCACCCAATGCAACAGTAATGGGGGTACCTTTGGGATGAGAGGATAAAACCAAGGCCCTGTTTGCAGCACAGCAATTTGCGCTGAAATAACAGTAAAGAAATTAAACGCATCTAGAAAAGTTTTTCCCTCCACTTAGGGTGGATCGGTGGTCTAGGGGGCAACGCCCCGGGCCTAGAAAGCAAAAAGCCCGGGTCCAAAGGGGTTTTGGGGGGGGTTCAAACCCCCGTTTGGGCCCGAAACTTTTCCCCCTCATTTTTTTTAGAAAAGGGGTAGTGGTCTGGGTGCTAGTGTTTGGATGAGACGTTAACCGGGGCCCCCGTGCGTTACACAAAATTATTTAGCGCACGTAAAGACCCACGGCAAAAAGAGAGTTGTCCGTGGCAAGTTCTGTAGAAAAAAAAGCCCTCTGATTGAGAAAAAAAATACAGTTGAGACAAAAAAAAGAAAAAACCCAAAAAAAGGGGGGCGTTTCCCCTTTGTTTGGGGACGGGGCTCTCCCGGGAGGGGGGAGCAGCCGAATTTCAAAGCAGAGAAAAACTGCCGTGATTGAAGTGGTATACAAAATTTTTTGTTGAAAAAAACAGTTTTTGGGAAAAAGGAAAAAATCTGTCGGGCAGGACAAAACGTGTTGGCTGCTTGATGCTTTGGGTCCTTGTGGCCACTTCACTTTCTGTCCCCTTAGGCAGGTTTGGAAATTTTAGGGGGGGGTTTGCTGTGATTTCAGTACTAACAACCCCAAAACCCCTCTTTGACATTGCTTTTCCCCCGGAAAACGTTTCGACAGGATACAATACCCTTAAAAAAATCGAAATGATAACCCTTTCCTTTTTAGGAAAAATACCATTCCCCCCCCTTACCCCCTACCCTTTCCTTTCCCCCTCGGTACATCCCTTTCGCACACGTTAAAAAACCCGGTTTCAGCCTTTTTTGGGAAAAATAGGGGCCTTGTGTGTGGGGGGAAGGAGGGCAAAATTAAAAAACACTTCAAAACATACGAGGACTGCATAAAAAAAGCACACGAGTCCTTTTTCCTTTATCCTCGAAATAAAAAAAATTTTTTAAATGAAAAATTTAAATAAATACCCTACCCTACCTTTTCCTCGGATGAGCTTTAAAACCCAGGCCCCCCTTTTGCGAAAAAAGCACGCCCGGGAAAATCTTGCGCACACGTTAAATCCCGTTCCCCCTTTTTTAAGAGGGAGGCCTTGTGTGCGGTTGGGAACAGATGACAGAATTTACAAAACTGCATTACACACGGGGACTAGATGTAAAAAAGCACATGAGTGCTTATTTCATTATCTCGATATAAAAGAATAAATAAAAAATAAAAAACCCTACCCTACCCTACCTACTTTACCTTCCCTACCTTTAAACCTACCTTACCTACCCTACCTACCCTTTCCCTACCCTTCCCTACCTTATCCTACCCAACCCCCAACCCTTTCCTTACCCTACCCTACCCTATTCTCAATCGGAACTGTTAAGTGTGTATACATGTATCTCTTTAAGCTTTCATTCCCGTCATCCATCTTGGGATATGAAAGATTAAAAAACTTGATCTAAAGAACAAAGCCAGCGGTAATTTTCCCCACCACAACTATTCAGAATTTCAATATAGGATAAGATTTGGATAGGATAGGGATAGGATAAGGGGTTAGGATAGGATAGTAAGGATGGGTTGGTAGGATGGGATGGTGGGATGGGATAGGATGGGATATGGTAGGATGGGATGGGATTTGGGCGGATAGGAAAAAGATAGGATGGGATAGGTTCCATACCATACCATACCCTACCTACCATACCATTATAAACCATACTCCATCCATACCATACCAAAACATAAAGTCCTTCGGATGAAATATAAACCCAGGTCCCGTGTGCGAACGCACGCGAACATTTGCGCACACGTTAAATCCTGTTTCCCCTTTTCGGAAGAGTAGACCATTGTGTGCGATGGGAACAGATGACAGAATTGAAAAAACCGCATACACACGGGGACTGGATGTAAAAAAAGCACATAAGTGCTTATTCCATTATCACGATATAAAAGAATGAAATAAAGAATAAATTAAAAAAAATAAATAAACCCTACCATACCCATACCTACCCTACCTACCCTTTCAACCATACCATACCTACCGTACATACCATTCCCTACCATACCATATCATACCATACTTTACATTTCCCTACCTACCCACCACCATACCATACTATCATACACCATTCCATACCCTACCCTACCCTATCACACCCTACCATACCATACCGTACCCTACAATACCCTACCATACATTACCCTACCCTACCAATTACCACACACACCATACTATACCCTACATTTCCATGCCATACCCTACCCCCCATACCATACCATACCGTACCATACCCTACCATACCATACCATATCATACCATTCTATACCATACCATACCCCACCATACCCTAGCCTACCATACCATACCATACAACCATACTATACCTACATATCATGCCTGCCTACTTTCAATACATTTTACCATCCTTTCCATACCCCCACCCTACCCTCCCTCCATACTTCCTACCATACCCCAAATACCCCCAACCTTCCCTACCATACCCTACCATACCTCCATACCATACCTTACCTACCATACCTTTTCCCATCCCATTCCTCAACAAACATCCACTCCCAACCACCCCCGTCAACCACCCAAACATTTTACACCACACCCTAAACCCCAGTCACCACGTTATCAACCCCACGTCACCCACACCACACCAAAAACACCCACTAATCACCCCACACCACACCACATCACTCACACCACCCTCACCCACCCACCACATTTCTAGAGAAAAAAATTTCCGTATTTTTAAAAAAGGGAAAAAAATCAAAAACCAGTCCACAAATCAGGTGTACTGCTTGCCCTTAAAATTTACAGACCAATTTTCTTCTGTCTTCTTTTCAAAACCCCTTCGAAAAACTACCCAAAACGTATATTCCTACTTTGTAAAAAACAATCTATTTAAAGATCAGTCAGGTTTTCTTTAAAAAATATTCGTCACCAACTTTACAAAAATTACAGACGTCTCCTAAACAATTTAAATGAAAATAAAAAAAAGGGGCCTTCTTTTTGTTGACTCTGAAAAGCTTTGAGTAATATCTTTCCCTTATTATTGCGTAAATTCACTTGAAATAAACTAACACCAGAACGTTAATTTTTTGAAAGCTTTTTGTCGAATAGGAGCAGCTAGTAACTGCAAATAATCAAACATCAGAACTGTACCTATTAAACGGGAGTCCACAAGGGTAATTTGGTCCACTTCTATTTTCATTATGAAAATGACTTCCCCAATTTTAAAGAGTGTGAAATGTTTGCTGATGAACCCTCCCTTATTGTAGTGTTTCGACCCCCAGACTTAAATAAAACTCCACAAATTGCGATTGGTTACTTGGTTAGAAAAAACTTTGCCCCTTAAAATACGCGAAAAACTAAGTGTTGTATGTATAGCAAGAAAAAAAGAGACAAAATGAAAGATAAATTCCAAACCCTCTGTTGTAGGAAAAAGAGTAATTGAAGAAGTTGACCCCCACAGTTTTCTGGGTGAATTTATTGAAAAAAATCTTACTTGGGTGCCTTTGTGATGGCGTGGGAAAAAGTCTTCTTAAAAGCTACTTCAGTTATCAAAAAATAAAACATTTTTGAAAAACCACTCTCGCAAATTTTTTTTTTGGGGCCTATTTTGCTATGTTGTTGTTCATCTTTTTGGGGACAGCGCGTGTAAAAATTTAAAATTGATTCGATTTTTAAAAAAGAGCATGAAATTTGTTCTACTAAAAATCAAGTCCCTAACCATCAACGATTTAAGGAAAAACAAATTCCAAACCTTCAAAAAAGACTTTATCTAAATAAAGCTCTATTTGCCCAGAAAGTTGTAAGGGAAATGCCCCTCCAAAGTCACCATAGCTTCAAATAAATGAACACAGACATATCATTACTTCTTTCCGGAAAAAGAATAATTTTTACAAAAACAAGTTCTTGTAATCAGGTAGTGACTTATGGAAAAAGTCCAAAAACGCTTAAAATGTTTAAAAACAAAAAAGTTCAAAACCAGCTAAAAACCCATTAAGCAGAATCCTAGGAATTGAATAAAAAAGGCAAATCAACCATGTTTAAATAGGGCAAAATAAACCTTACTTTTTACCGCATTTGGGTATTCCTTACAACAAAAAAATTCAAGTATGTTTTACGAGATAGAAATTTACCAACCCCCCTTAATTTTGTGGAGGGAGGGGGGGGCAAAAGGGCACTAATTATGCAAAGAATAAGAGTAATTTAAAGCAAATTAAATAATTAAAAATTTTAAAAAGGAAAAAAAATTTTAAAAATTTTTTTTTATGGGCTTTTCCCTTTTTTTCTTCCTCTCTTCTCTCTCTCTCTCTCTCTCTTCCCCTTTTTCTCCCTCTTCCCTCTTTCTCTTCTTTTTTTTATTTTAAATTTTTTTTTATTAAAAAAAAATTAAAAATTTTTTTTTTGATGGGGTTTATACTTTTTGGGGTTTTTATATTGGGTATTTTTAAAAAAACCCCTCGTTTGTTTTTTCTTTCCCTTTTTTGTTCTTTTTTAATATTTTAAAATTTAATTTTTTAATTTTAATTTTTTTCCCCCCTTGTACTTAATTTTTTTTCTTTTTCATTTATGGTAAATTTTGGTTTTTTGACAATTTTTTATTTTTTTTCTTTTTTTTATTTGTTTTTTTGTGTTATTTTTTTCTTTTTTTGTTTTTTTTTTTTTTTGCTTTTTTTTTTTTTTTTACTTTTGTTTTTTTTTTTTTCCCCTTTTTTTTTGGGTTTTTTTTGGGGAGGTTTTTTTGGGGGGGGGGGGAGGGGTTTTGGGTATTTTTGGATTTTTTTAATTGCTTGTTTTTTGGGGGGGGCGGGGGGTTTTTTTGGGGGGGGTGTTTTAAAAGGGAAAATTTTTGTTTTTTTGCGGAGTTTTAAGTTTTTTTTTTATTTTAAAATTTTTAAGGGGGGGTTTTTTGCACTGGGCACTTTTTTTGAAAAAAAAGATTTTCATTTTATTGTATTGTATTTTTTTCCCTTTTTCCCTTTCCCTTTTTCCCCTTTTTCTTTTATCCCCGTTTTTTAATTAAAGGGTTTTTTAAAAATTTTTTTTTTTAATTTTTAGAAGAAAAAGCGTTGTTTTTTTGAATTGTTTTTTTGATGCCTGATTATGGGGGTTTTTAACTTACAAACACTTTTTGAAAATTTTTTTTTTTTTTCATTTTTTTTATTCTTCCCTTCCCCCTTTTCTCTCCCCCCCCCTCTTTCTTCTTTTCTTTTCAGGTTTGTTTTAATTATGGGGAGGGGTATTTGTTTATTTTTACGGGATGGTGATTGGTTGTTTTTTTTCTTAATTTTTTTTTTTTATTTTTTTTTTTTTCCCCGTTTGTTTTTTGAAAGCTTTTTAAAAAATTTTTGGGGAAAAAAAAAAAAATTTGCTTGGGGGGAGGGGGAGGTCTCGATTTAATTTTTTATTATGAGAAATTTTTTTTTTTTATTTGTATTTTTTTATTTTAAGTATAAAGTAAAAGGATGTAAAGTGGGGGTAATTGTTTTGAGTTTTATGATTTTTTTTTTATTTTAAAATTTTTATTTAAATGTGTGTGTGAGTGAGGGAGTAGGGGATGGTTTTTTGATGTTTATGTATTGTGGTTTTGTATTTTTGTATTTTATGGGTTTTTTTTTTTTTATGTTTAATTTCGGTTGTTTAAAGTGGGGTTTTTTCATTCCGAAATTTGTTCTTAGATAGATGGCTTGATGAAAATAAGCAAATGTTCTGTCAATGACTCTGATAATTTTGATTGACTTGATGACTACTTGAACATACACTCATAACTTACTGCAATCCCCACCTCCCATCACCTCTCTCTCTCTCTCTTCTCTCTCTTCTCTCTCCTCTCCATCTCCTTCTTATCAGCTCCTCTCTCTTCCATGCTAGTTTCGCACAGAATATTGTCGAGGGGGGGAATTGATACATGCATGCATCTCTTTAATATTCTGGATGGTTGATTCCACAGCTCAGTTTGCTTCCCCACTCTCAGCTGCTGTCCATTCTATTCCAGTCCTGCCGTCCTATGTGTGCTGATGTACAGAATGACCACTTGACTTTGTATTGGTCACAGGATGGGGGAGGGGGGAAGCTATATTGCCTCTTGCCTAGAGTTTGTTGAGTTGTGCGCTGATTTTATTATGTATGTATGTATGTATGTTG
>CM054142.1:69706551-69716551 GCA_028751875.1 Rapana venosa | reverse complement strand
ATAGTGCGCGTGCCCGCGCAAACCACAAAACTCACACACACACTCACACTTACACACAACCACCCCCACAACACACACTCACACAACACACACGACACACACAACACGCACTAACACACCACACACTCACACACACACACTCACACAACACACTACACACACACTACTACAAGGTTCAATACAGAGACCATTCACAAAACCGCACAACAAACTACACAACCACACAGAAAACATACACAACACACACACAACAAACTTAACAAGAACGCGACAGAATACACGCACCGATCGGTTAAAACAGCGCACACACACATACAATCACACACACGCGCGCGCGTACACCCACACCAACACTCAAACAACACACTCCCCACAACACACCAACACACACACACACACTCCACACACACACACACACACACACACGTACGTGCGCCGCGGATAATATATATACAAACATACGCAGACACAATACACAACACTACTTTCACGCATACACAGTTAAATAAAGATAAATATATGAAAATAAACCACACACACACATAAACAACACCGCTGCGGCGCACGCACAAATCACACACACACACTACACACGCACCCCGACATACATACATACATTGATACCGTACCAACCTACCATACCACCTACCAAACTACTACCTTACGCTACATACAGTACATACATACATACTTACATACATACATACAGAAGACAGACAGACATAAATCCATACTACATACAGACATAACATACAACAAATAATACATACATACATTACATACATACATACATACATACATACATACATAGCATACATATATACATACATCCATACATACAGACAGACAGACAGACAGACAGACAGACAGACAGAAAATCTAACTAAATTTGTTGAATAGAAACGTTTAAATGGAAGATATATATCCATCCATCCATCCTTCCATCCATTCCATCCATGCCATACATCATCCTTCCATCGACCTACATACATACTCGTACATACAAATAATACATACGATACATGCACACATACCATACTTACAATACCTAACATACAGTAACTTACATACATACATACATTCAACGTACATGCTTACCTAACCTTACCTACGATAACATACATACATGACATACATACATACATACATAACAAACATATGTACATAAGAACATACTTTGAGGCGACGATAATAGCTCATTAGATCCAGCGGTTATTCCCCTGGTTGCTAGTTGGTTTTATTTACTATGCGTGGAGAACAGGGGTTGTGTGGGTTGGGTGGTTGGTGGGGGTGCGGGTGTGGTGTGTGTGGTTGTGTTTGTTGTGATGTTTGCTTTTATATCTATTCATTATTAATTCCTTTATTTCGAGAATTAGATCCATACCTATATATATCTAGTATGTCTAACTATAGATCTATCTATCGATCTATCTATCTATCTATCTATCTATCTATCTATCTAGCTATCTATCTATCGATCCTAAACTTCTTTCTTTCTTTTCTTTCTGATCTCTCTATTTTTTTCTTCCTCTCATCCTCTATCAATCTATCTATATATCCTATCAATCCTATCTGACTTTCTATCCTATCTATCTATCTATTATCTATCTACTTAATCTAATCTATCTATCTTCTGTCTGTCTGTCTTATGTCTGACTGTCTGTATAATCTAGCCATCTATCTAACTATCTATCTATCTATCTATCTATCTTATCGATCTATCTATGATCTATCTATCTATCTACTATCTATCTATCTATCTATCTAGCTATCTTTCTTTCTTTCTTTCTCTCTATCTATCTTTCTCTCTATCTTCCTCTATCACTAAATATCACTCTATCTAGCTAGCTCTCTCTCTATTTATCTAATCTTTCTTCTACTTTTACCCCCCCCCCCCCTCTATCACTCTATCTATCTCGCCTCTCTATTTATCCTATCTCTCTATCATTTATTTAGTTTTATTTTATTAAAAAAAAAATTCTTTTTATATCGAAGATAATGTGGAATAAGCACTTATGTTCTTTTTTTAACAACCAGTCCCCGTGTGTATCGTGGTTTTGTAAATTTTGTCATCTGTTCCCACCGCACACAATGGCCTACTCTTACGAAAAGCGGAACAGGATTTAACGTGTGCGCAAGATGTTCTGCGTGCGTTCACACTCGGGGGCCTCGGTTTATAGTCTCATCCGAAGGACTTTCGGGGAGAGTGGAGTCTGCACTGATGTTAACTCCAGGGGAAAATATCCCCTCTATCTATCTATCTGTCTGTGTGTGTATGTGTGTGTGTGTGTGGTGTGTGTGTGTGTGTGTGTGTGTGCGTGCGCCCGCGCTCGCTCGCTTGCTGATTTTGAACTGGAGGTGATTGTTCGTCTTAACTTAAGGACAAGATAGCCTAGTAACCTACTTGGTTGGTTGTTGGGTCTGGAGCTATCAACATCACGAAATGAACATTGAAAAAGAAAAAGAAAAGAAAAGAAAAACCCCGTACCCTCTAAGGGAGGTGTTTCTTTGGGGTTTTTTGGCTTTTTAAAAAAAAACCCCACCCACAGGCGTTGTGTGGCTTCAAACCAAATTGAAATCGGATTAAAAAAAAATTACAATAGTCACCCTTCCTTTCACGCTTACCACGTACCACACACGCGCGCACACACACACACACACACACAACACGCGCGCGCGCGCACACGCACGTTCAACGCACACACACACACACACACACACAACGCACGCACAGAGAATCATCTGAAAGATTAAAAATATATGTCTTGAAACTAACTATTTCCTCTACTGCAGGCTCACACATATGCGCGCGCGCGCGCACAACCCTTACACGCACACACACACACACACGCGCGCGCGCGCGCAAAAAACACACACACACACACACACGCGCACACACACATTCACGCACGCTCGCACACACACAGACACATACACACACAGAATGATCTGAAAGCTAAAAAAAATACTTACTTGAAATTAACTATTTCCTCTACTGCAGGCTCACACACATGCGCGCGCGCGCACGCACGCACACACACACACACACACACACACACACACACACGCACACACACATACACACACACACGCACGCACACACACATCACACACACACACACACACGACAACACAAACACACCGCGCGCGCGCAAACACACACACACACAACACACACACCACGCGCACACACACACATGCACGCACGCTCGCACACACACAGACACACACACACACAGAATGATCTGAAAGCTAAAAAAAAACAAACTTACTGAAATTAACTCTTCATCTACTGCAGGCACACACACACACAACACACACAACACACACACAAACACACACACAAAAACAACACACACACACACACACACCCACACACACACACACACACACACACACACACACACACACAACACACACACACCACACGCACCACACCCCCCCCCCCCCCCCCCCCCCACCCACACACACACCACCCCCCCCGCAACACTCCCACCCAGCGCGCGCGCGCGCACACATACACACACACACACACACACACAAACACACCACCTCAACCCCCCACCCCCCAACCCCCCCCACCCCACCCCCCCCCTCCCCCCCCCCCCTCCCCCCCCCCCCCCACTCCCTCACAACGACATAACCCAACACAAAGAAGCACAACTTGTCTCTTTTCTGGCACATCACGAAAAAAAACCACATATCATATATCTCTGTCACCACCACCCCACCCCCCCCTCCCCTACTTCCCCTCCCCCTCTCCCCCCTCCCCCCCCGCCCCACCCCTCCCTTGTAAAAAAAAAAAAAAAAGAAGAAAAAAAACCCCCGTATATGATATTCGAACAATAGTCAAAAAGAAACCGCAGAAGTAAAGCTTTTAAAATATAAAATTTCTAAACCCTATTCAACCCTGCAAGGATCACCCAGTACACAGATATGTAGACCTAGCCTGAAATTCTGAATGTCCTAGTCTGTGATACCCAAGTGCCGACCTACATTAATTATTAAAAAATTTATATTAAAAAAACCCAAACCAAACCAAACCAAAACTAAACTAAACTAAACTAAACTAAACTAAACTAAACCTTCCTGCATGGGCCGTGCTTCAAGCTGATAGGAGGACATAACTCCCTTGCCTTCGCTACGATGAAAATCAATATTTATTTATTTATTTATTTATTTATTTATTTTTGAAATCTCTGCGGTCTCTGTGTCTCTGTCTGTCTGTCTGTCTCTGTCTGTGTCTTTCTATCTCTCTCTGACTGTCCTCTCTCTCTCTCTTTGCTCTCTCGCTCTCTCTCTCGCTCTCTTCTCTTCGCTCTCTCTCTCTCTCTCGCTCTCTCTCTCATCTCTCCATCTCTCTTTTCTCTCTCCTCCCCTCTCTCTTTCGCTCTCTCTCTCTCCTGTCTTCGCTTTCTCTCTCTTTGCTCTCTCTCTCTCTATCTTTGCTTCCTCTGTCTCTCTCTCTGTCTCTGTCTCTTTCTGTCTCTCTCTGACTCTGTCTCTCTCTTTGCTCTGTCAGTCTCTGTCTGTCTTTGTCTCTGTCTGTCTCTCTGCCTCTGTATGTCTGTCTGTCTGTCTGCCTCTCTCTCTCCCCCTCTCTATCTCTCTCTCTGTCTCTGTCTCTCTCTGTCTCTGTCTCTCTGTCTGTCTCTGTCTCTCTCTGTGAAACGTGTTGTGCAGAAGTGATGGGTGTGGGCGTGGGGGTGGTAGGATGTGGTGGGTGGTGGTGGGTCTGGGTGGGGGTGTAGTGGTGTGTGGTGGTGGTGGTGAGGGGTTAGTTCTCATTGCCTGTTTGTTGTTGTTGTTGTTGTGCATTTTGATTCTTTGCACGTTTTAGAGTGAGGTGTTGGTTTTTGTTGTTCTTTGTTTGTTTTTGTTTACTTCTTCTTCTTTTGTTTCATCTCGTCATCGTTTTCTTGTTGTTGCTTTTGTAAATGTTAATGTTATTGTAACTGTTGTTGTTGTTCTTCTTCTTCTCCTTGTTGTTGTTGTTGTTGTTGTTGTTGTTGTTGTTGTTATTCTCTTCTCTTCTTCTCTTCTTGTTTTCTTGTTCTTCTTTTCTTCTTCTTCATCTTGTTCATCTTGTTCTTGTTCTTGTTCTTGTTCTTCTTCTTCTTCTTCTTGTTCATCTTGTTCTTGTTCTGTTCTTGTTTTCTTTGTGTTCTCTTCTTCTCTTCTTCTTCTTCTTCTTCTTCTTCTTCTTCTTCTTCTTCTTCTTCTTCTTCTTCTTCTTCTTCTTCTTCTACTTGTTGTTGTTGTTGTGTTGTTGTTGTTGTTGTTGTTCTTCTTCTTCTTCTTCTCTTCTTCTTCTTCTTCTTCTTCTTCTTCTTCTTCTTCTTCTTCTTCTTCTTCTTCTTCTTCTTCTTCTTCTTCTTCTTCTTCTTCTTCTTCTTCAAAATCCTTCGCTTTCTTTGCAATTCTTTTTTCCCCCTCCCCCTTCTTCTGTTTCCTTTTTTTCTTTGTTTAAAAATTTTTTCTTTCCCTTGTCCTAAAAAGGGGAGGGCTGTATGCATGTTTGATATTAAGGTACAGTGTAAACACGACGTGAGTAAGCCGCTTATCGGTTTAAAACACCAACAAACCACAACACTACACTACTCCTGCACAAATATACACACATACAGCATACTACCTAAAACCATACACAACCCCACACACGCACGCACACACACACACACACACACACACACCAACCCCAACCACACACAACACCACCCCACACACACAAAACACACACACACACACGCACCAAACACACACGCGCCGCGCGCAAACACCACACACCACACACACACCACACACGCGCACACACACATGCACCCCGCCGAAAACCACAGCCCCAACACACAAAAGAATGTCTGAAAGAAAAAAAAATAAAATATTTACTTGAAATTAATCTTTCATCTACTGCGGCACCACACACACACACAACACACACCCACACACACACACCCCCCCCACACCCCAAAACACCCACACACCCACACGCGCACACACAAACAAAACACACACACACACACACACCACACACACACCACACACACGCACGCACGCCCCACACACCCCCCCACAACCCACCCCCCGCAACACTCCCCAAAGCAAGCGCGCGCGCACACAACACAACCACACACACAAACACACCACCCAACCCCCACCCCCCCAACCCCCACCGCACGCCCCCCCCCCCCTCCCCCTGCACCTCCCCCCCCCCCCCTCACAGACAAAACCCCAACACAAAAAGCACGACTTGTCCTTTTCTGGACATCACGAAAAAAAACCACATATCATATATCTCTGTCACCACCACCCCACCCCCCCCCCCTATTCCCCTCTCCCTTCCCCCCATCTACTCCTCTTCTTATCTACTCTCTCTTCTCTAAAGATCGATCTATCTCTCCCTTCTCTTCCTCCTCTCTCTCTCCCTCCCCCCCTTCCCCCCTTTCTTCCCCCCCCTCCCCCCTTCCTCTCCCTCCCTCCCTCCCCTCTCTTCTCACTCCCTCCCTCCCCCTCTCTCTTCTGCTTTCATTATATTTTTTTTCCCACTGTGATCAGCTTGTAATTTTTTCCCTGAGATGTGCCAGTGTTCATTTTAAACTCATGCATGCAGCAGTGATCTTTATCTATGATGCTTGAAACCCTTTCTGACCCATAGTAATTTATACATTTTTTCGGAGGATTGAGGTTAAATTTGAAAAGGGGCACATTACCACATACCCACAAACACCCCAAACACACACGCACTACATCCGCTAATACATACACACACATACATACCTTCCATAAATCAGGGCTGCTTTTCTCCTTTCAAATTAAAGCCAAATTTAAATTGTCTTGACTATCTAACCCATTGAAAAACACTAAAAAATCCTAAATTCTTACTTTATAAAAACAATAAGCACGAGGACTCGGTTTCGAAAAAAAACTTTTCCTTCACAGTTTAACTCAGCTCAGACAGTCTCCTACAAAATTAAATGACAATAAGTTTACTGGCCCCCTTTTTGGACTTTGAAAAAGCTTTTGATGTGATCAACCACTCTTTGTTATTCGTAAATTAGAATTGAAAACTCCACCTGAAGTTATCCAACCACTAAAAATTTTTTGAAAGGGGGCAGCGCTTGAAATTGTAAATAACCAAGCATCAACCTACTCCCCTTTAGACATGGGTACAAAAGGCTAGTTTTGGGGGACCACTCTTTTTTTCATTAGAAAAATGATTTCCCTGTTTTATTAAATGAACTGTGAAATGTTTGCTGACGAACCATTTCCCTTTTGTAGTGTTCCGACCCCCAGCGATTAACTAGCAAACTTCAATACGTTTTGCAGATTGATTTATTTGGACTCAATTAAACCAAAAGCCCCTTAAATGCAAAAAAAAAACAAAATGTATGTACGTACCCCGCAAGACAAAAAAAGGCAAAAAAGAATGATGGGTTTTAACCTCTGTTTGGGGATAAGGGAATGTTAAAGAATTTTACTCACAAAAAAAATTTGGGTTGTTACCATTGAAAAAAATATACTTGGACTGATCACTAAGTCACTATAAACGCCGCTCACAGGTCTTCAATTACCAAAATAAAACACTTTCTAAATAATCTTCTCGAAAACTATTTTTTTGCGGTCAATTTCCCCATCATTATATGCGTCAACTATTTTGGAACCTGCAGGGGAAAGAACTTGAAATTATCATCGTTTTATAAAAGAGCAAAAACTTATTGTTAAAAAACAAGCCCCCTGACAATTGAGGATTATAAGCAAATAAATGTCGACATTTCAAAACCGATTTCATTCAATAAAAGCTGTGTTTATGCAAAAATTTTTAATCAAAATGCACCTCCCAAAAATTTACCAAAGTTTTCAAAGTTAACCAACATAGCACAACCATTTGCAACATTTCCAAGACCCAGAAATAACCTATATAAAATGGCCCTTTGTATCGGGCAGTGCCCCTAGGGAAAAACCCCCCAAAATTTGAAATTATTAAAAGCAAAAATCAGTATAAAACCAAATCTAAAAAGATATTTCATGAAAAAAAGTACAGAACACGACTTGAACTTAAGAAGGTTAAATGTCACTGACGTTATTCTTGTCATTAAAATCGATAGACCCAAGTTTTCATATTCATAAGGTACATGTGTAAAACTTTCTATATTGGGTTGATATGTATAAAAACCCCGCACGCTTTGAATCTGATGTGTGTGTGTGTGTGTTGGGGGTGGTGTACAAATGTGTGAGTGGTGTGTGTGTGTAATTGGTTCGGTTTTTGGGTTTTTTTCTTTCTTGCTGTTTTGGCCTTTTTATGTCTTTTTTATTACACATAAATATGCTGATCTATTTGTTTTGACTGTTGTTTTCTGGGGTTTTTGTACTAGATGAGCTAAAAATTTTTATTCTGACGTTAGTATGCTGGGTGGTTTACATTGCCCGAATTTTTTCTTTTTCGAAGGGTTTAAAGTTGCCTGCCTCAAAACCAAAAAAACACATTAATGTTGTGATTCAGATTCGTTCAGATTCAGAAAAATTTTTGCCATTTAAGTCAGTAGACTTATTTGACACAACAAAAACATCAACTATAATTTTTTTTTGGCTAAAAGTGTATAGACCCGGGGGAAAGGGGGGAGGAAATGGGTCTTTTGTTATAAAATTTTTTGCTCTGAAACCAAAAAGGTTTTGGTTTTTTCTTCTTTTTTTATATATGGTAATTTGTGGAAAAAAGGGGATAGGGGGGGAGTTATGTGTATTTTATGAAGGGTTTTTAAAAGATAAACAGTTTTCTCTTTTTTTTCCCTTTAATTTTGGGTTTTTGATTTTTGTTTTATTGTTGGAGTGGTGGGGGTGGGGGTTTGGTTTATTTTGCCTTTTTTTTGTTTTTGGGTTTTGGGTGGGTTTTTTTGGGGAAGGGGAGGGGAATTTTGGGCTCTTTTTCTGTCTTTTTTTAGTTCTATATTTTTCTTCATTTGCTTGGGGTTATTCTTGTCCCATGTTAGTTTTGTCGCGTTGTTTTGTGTATGTATTTTGTGTTTGTTTGATTGTTTATTTTCCTTTTTGTGGTTTTCCCTTTTTGATTTTCCTTTTGTTGTTGTTTTATTCAGTTGTTTTTATGGGTTTAAGGTTTGTTGGGACATGTGGTGTGGGGGGGGGGGGGGGGGAGGGAAGAGGGAGGGAAAAAGGGGGGGCCCGTTTGGGGGGGGTTTGGGGGGGGGAAGGGGGGGGGGGAGGGGCGGGAAGAAAGAAATTTGAAAGTTAGCAAGGGGGGGAAAAAATTTTTTACATAGCATATGTTTGGGGGTTTTTTTGTTTGATTTGTAAGTTTCTGATTGGGTTTTTTTTAAAAAATTTTTTCTGTTTTTCTTTTTTTTTTTTTGTTTTTTTTTTTATAGTGGCTTGTGGAAAAGGAGTTTTTGCCCCTTTAAAAAAAAATTTTTATTATTGCTTTAAAGGCCGCGGGAAAAATTCCCAAGAAAGGTTTTTTTTAAACAAAATAAAAACACCCCTACAAAACCCCCCTTTTTGAAACAAAAAAAACATACATCCACAACCAAACTAAAAATACCAACAAACAACAACGCCGCCGCCGCACACCACATACACCCCCCCAAAAAAACTTTTGTACCAACAAATTTTCCTATCCCCCCCCTCCCCCCTCCTTTTTTTTCTTCCCAAAAATTACTCCTATGCCCACAAAAAACACGCCGTCGGGGGGGCCAGTTTCCCTTTTTTAAAAAAAGGAAAAGTCAAAGCCAAAAAAATTTTAATGAGAATTTTCACCCCCCCCCCCCCCCCCCAAAACCACACCACAAAAGGGCACCCGCGACACAAAAAATAAACCCCCAAAACAAAAGAAAAAAACCCCCACACACACCACGCCCCACACAAACCCCCACCACCACCACGCACCACGCACCAACCCCCAAAAAAAACAAAAAACACACACCCAACAAATCAAGCGGGTCCCATCTATCTACAAAACAAATCTTTTAAACATCTATCTATCTATCTA
>CM054142.1:69699051-69704051 GCA_028751875.1 Rapana venosa | reverse complement strand
TTTCACACATACTCACTCACACACGCACACATCCACCCACTACCCACGCACACACACACACACACACACTCAACAACCTACCCCCCCCCCTCCACACACCCACCCACCACACTACACACCACCCACACCACTCACAACTACACACTCACACACACTACACACACTCACACTACACCCCCCTTACCCCCCCCCCCCCCACCCCCGCACGCACAACACACACACACACACACACACACACACACCACACACACACACACACACACCACACACACACACACACAGTGAATCAATAAACAGCCTCAGCAGCTACTTTATTTAAGTATTCCGGACACAATCACTACCCCCTCCCTCCATCCCTCCCTCCCTCCCCTCCCTCCCATCCCTCCCTCCCTCCATCCCTCTCTCCATCCCTCCATCCCTCCCCATCCCTCCATCCCTCCCTCCATCCGTCCATCCCTCCCTCCATCCGTCCATCCATCCCTCCCTCCCTCCTCCCCTCATCCATCCATCCCTCCTCCCCATCTCCCTCCCTCCCCACCATCCCTCCTCCCTCCATCCCTCCCCTCCCTCCCCCCATCCATCCCCTCCATCCATCCATCCTCCCTCCTCCCCCATCCTCCCTCCCTCCATCCCTCCATCCATCCATCCGTCATTCCATCCATCCTCCCTCCCTCCCTCCCTCCCTCCCTCCCTTCCCTCCCTCCATCCCTCCATCCATCCATCCGTCCCTCCCTCCCTCCATCCATCCTCCCTCCCTCAATCCATCATCCATCCATCCATCCCTCCATCCATCCCTCCTCCCTCTATCCATCCATCCCTCCATCCATCCATCCATCCATCCATCGTCCATCATCCATCGTCCCTCCTCCATCCATCCATCCATCCTCCTCCATCCATCCCTCCCTCATCCTCCATCATCCTCCATCCATCCATCCTCCATCCATCCATCATCCATCCATCCATCCCATTCCCCTTTCCTCCTCCTCTAGGGACCTCTTAAATACTGCCAGGAAAGGATAGGGGGGGGGGGGGGGCGGGGTGGGGGGGGGGTTGGGGGGGGGGGAGGGGGCACAGAGAGGGGAGAAGGGGAGAGGGAAAAGAGTGGGGGAGGGGGAGGAGAGATTCCTCACATCATAGTCCTTTGGATGAGACTATAAACCGAGGTCCCGTGTGTCTTCAATTTTACGTCTGTTCACTTAAAGTGATATTAGACGAAACCGTGTGCGAACGCACGCAGAACATCTTGCGCACACGTTAAATCCTGTTTCGCTTTTCGGAAGAGTAGGCCATTGTGTGCCGGTGGGAAAGGATTACAACATTTACAAAACTGCATACACACGGGGACTGGATGCAAAAAAAGCACACACGAGCTTATTCCATTATCCTCAATATAAAAGAATAAAAAGAATTACAAAAACCAAAAATCGAATATATGCACTAAAAAAGATAACGACTAAAAGCCGTAGCGTTGTAGAGTTGTATATTATTGTACTGTATACTACTTTAAGTAAGTCACGGTAGATTTTTATGTGCGTGAAATTCGGGCTGCTCCCTACCCTTGGGAGAACGCGCGCGTCGCCACAAGAACAGCGCCACCCATTATTATTTTTTTTTTCTTTCCATGTCTGCAGATATGTGTTTGGTTTTCTATCGGAGTGGCTTTCTTTCTTTTTTTTTACCCTACAGAATTTTCCCAGGGACAATTCCCTTGTTGCCGTGGGTTCTTTTACGTGCAACAAGTTAAAATCCGTTCCACTTTTTTGGAAGCGTAGGCCGTTGTGTGCCGGTGGGAACGGACGACAAAATTTACAAAACTTCACATACACAACACACACACACACCCCACCACGCACGCACGCACGCACGCACGCACCACACACACACACACACACCACACCCACACACACACACACACACACACACACACACACACACAAAACGCACGCACACACACACACCACGCGGAGACTGGTTGGGGGAAAAAAACCCACTTGAATGCTTATTCCATAATCCTCGAAATAATATAAGAATAAATAAGAAATAAAATAAAGAACACCCGGCGGGACCTCGGTGTATCGCCTCATCCCTAGCACCCACCCAGACCATCCATCACTCACGGTCGAGTGGATGTGGGGAGAGGGGGGAGGGGGGTTGGGGGGTGGTGGTGGTGGAGATTTTGGGGCACGCACGGGAATCGAACCACGGCACCCTGGAAACCCGGACTTGTAGCATCAGCGTGGTGGGCATAATGAAAACAACACTCCAGAATGGCCCAGTGGATAGAGCGTGCTCCCGCGATTTGACCCAGCCCGGGTTTGGGCCAGCCTCAGACACCCGTTTCGGCTCCTGGTTGAGCACTCTTCATAAATACAGTATTTTGATAGACTATAACAAAGGAGGATCCAGGCTCTAGAGAGGAGATGCCTCAGAAGACTCCTTGGCATTTCATACATGGACCACACTACCAACAACGAGGTCCTACAAACCATCACCCAACAAGTAAAGCACTACGAAAACCTGCTGACCACTGTCAAGAAAAAGAAGCTCAGATGGTACGGACATGTGACTAGATCAGATGGGCTGTCCAAAACCATACTGCAGGGAACAGTGCAGGGGAAGAGAAGGCGAGGCAGACAGAGGAAGAAATGGGCAGACAACATCACTGAATGGACAGGGAAGAGCTTCTCCACAACCAAGGCACTTGCACACAACCGCCGGAAATGGAGCCAGCTGGTGCAACGTTCGTCACTGCAGTGCCCCTACGACCCCGGAGGGGGTTATGGGAGCAGATGAGATGATGAATATGAATCTCACTGATATTTATCTTATCATATTATGTTACGCCAGCGCATAATTATGAGTATTAGTGATTTTACTTGGGTGAGTTTATGACTGACTGGTGTATTGCTGATTCGTGGGTGCTTTTTCTCGGATGGTGGTGTTTATTTTCGTGTGTGTGTGTTTGTGTGTTGTGTGTGTGTGTGTGTGTGTGTGTGTGTGTGGTGTGTGTGTGTGTGTGAATATCATGTTTACATATTTATTGTTTTTATGTATGGCTCGTCACCCAACGGAATTTCCCTGTCTCTGAGATAATAAAGCTTTTGAAAATTACATTGAGTTCAGAGCACCAGACAGTGTTTGAAACCTCGCTCATCCTCTGTTGGTGCCTAAGAGCAAGACACTGCCCATGTCTATCGCAGTGTCTATCGCAGCCCTCAGAATAAACAGATCTACATTCATGTGGCCTACCACCACTGCCAGCCCCCCAAAAAGACAGGAAAGAGACAGAGAAGGTTAAATATATGAAAAATAATAGTGGTTAACCAAAAAAAAAGAAGTATATTTTATTAAAACGTCTTCGTCACGTCACAAACTGAACCGAAATTTGAATCTACAATCAACTGATAAAATGCAACAAACAAACAACAGAAAAAGGAAATTAAAGGAAACATTCATTTCTTATTTATCACTCTGGAAAGGATCACTCGCGACGCAAGCTGGTGTGTGTGTGTGTGTATATGTGTGTGTGGTGTTTTTTGGGGTGTGGTGTTGTGGTGTGTGTGTGTGGAGGGGGGGGGGGGTAGTGAAGGGGGAGAGAAGAAGGGTTGCTACACCATGCATCTAACTGAAATGTGAATATGTAATAATAAAATAAAATTCCATAAAAACAAAACAAAATAAAACCAAAAGGCAATAAAAATCACAGCCAGGTATAATTAATTATTCAGCCCCCTTATCAGTCAGGGCTTTTGAACTAGTACCTGGTCAGAGAATATCATAGAAGAGGTTTGTCACATCCAAAGCTTGATATGCAAAAGTTGGATAGACAAAAATGAAATGAAAGAAAACAAAGAGGATATCAAACTGATAAAACAAAAGAAAAGAAACTTTAAAATACCCAACCAAATCCGTTAACCCAATTATTTCCTTAGAGAAGTCTGTCACTTCATAATAATAATGATAATAATAATAATAATAATATATGGAATTTATATAGCGCTGAATCTTGTAAAACAAACAAATTGAAGCGCTTGCCCTCAACTCATTTACACACATGCAACTTTCCTCAAATATCATGTATAACGGATTTCAAATTTATGCGCGGGGCGCGGCGCACGCACGCACGCATACACACCACACACACACCCACACCACACACACACACCACACACACACACACACACAAAACACACACACACACACATACACACTTGCGAACACACTTAGGTGGTGATGAAGGAGATGAAGGATGCTGTTGAAAAATAGGGGACATATATGGGGGGGAAAGTGTCAGGTATGAAATAAGTGCGTTTTGAGGCTGGATTTGAAGGTATGAGTGAAGGCTTTTGGCGAAGTGAAAGAGGGAGGGCATTCCAGACAGATGGACCAGAAACAGAGAAAGAGCGACGGCCAACAGTGGTTGGTTTGAATCTGGGTGTTCCAAAGCACAAAGTATCTGCGGCTGAACGAGGGGATCTTCATGGACTTTTCCAAATGTCGTAAGGTCTGAGAGGGAGAGGGAGATAATAATGTATGGAATTTATATAGCGCTGAATCTTGTAAAGCAACAAATCAAAGCGCTCAGATTATTTTTTTTATATCGAGGATAATGGAATAAGCACTCATGCGCTTTTTTACATCCAGTCCCCGTGTGTATGCGGTTTTGTCAATTTTGTCATCTGTTCCCACCGGCACACAATGGCCTACTCTTTCGAAAAGCGGAACAGGATTTAACGTGTGCGCAAGATGTTCTGCATGCGTTCACACACGGGGCCTCGGTTTATAGTCTCATCCGGAGAAGAGATTCGTCACGTCGTTAACTTGACCAAGTATCAAATAAATCACAACCATGATAAAAACTAAATATCGAACACCAATGATAAAAGCGAAATATCGAACAACACTAATAAAAATTAAAATAAAAATAAACTACCCCTCCCTCCCACCTTTTTCACTCTTAACCCTTTCTAGATACCCAAGGTTAAGGAGAGCGAGAGAGA
>CM054142.1:69666551-69674051 GCA_028751875.1 Rapana venosa | reverse complement strand
CACACAATGGCCTACTCTTCCGAAAAGCGGAACAGGATTTAACGTGTGCGCAAGATGTTCTGCATGCGTTCGAACACGGGGTCTCGGTTTATAGTCTCATCCGAAGGATGTGTGTGTGTGTGTGTGTGTGTGTGTGTGTGTGTGTGTGTGTGTGTGTGTGTGTGTGTGTGTGTTAAGTGTTTGCAAGTGTGCGTGAGAGAGAGAGAGAGTCTAAAATAATAATCAGCTATTTTATCAAAAGAATAAAAACCAACGTAACAAAAAAATCGCACACTGTCCGAGAAGTAGAGAGACAATAAATGTTAGTCTGAACTGGAAACAAGCAATTTTTTTTCGAAAAAGAAATAGTATAAAGAAAAAACGAGCAATTTGTCAGCACTAAAAATAAAACCCTAGAAAAATCCTGCCAAATATTAAGAAGACCCCCCTCCCCACCCACCCACCCACCCACTCACCCACACACACGCACACACATACACACACACACACACACACACAACACACACACACACACACACACACCCCACACACACGCACGCACACACACAGCAGACACTGCCATGGCATTTAATGAAAAGAACAACAATAATGATAATAATGTCAACTCAAATAGGAAAAAAACAGCCAAAAAACCCCCCAAAACCAACTAACAATCTTTATCCTGGAAAAAAAAAGTTACTCGAAAAGGAAGACTTCCTCATACAAAGAAAAAACAATACACAAATAGAAAAGTCATCACAAACTAATACACAAACCAACCAACCACCCAAAACCACCCACCCAACCCACCAACCAACCCAAACACCCAACCAACCAACCAAAACCAACCAACCAACCAACCAACCAAACCAACAACCAACCAAACCAACCAAACCCACCCACCAACCCACCAACCAACCAACCAAACCAACCAACCAACCAAACCAACCAACCAACCAATCACCAAACCAACCAACCAACCACCCAACCACCAACCCACAACCAACAACCAGCCAATCAACCTACCAACCAACCAACCAGCAACCAACCAGCCAACCAACCAAACCAACCAACCTAACCAACCATTCAAACAAACTAACCAAACAGATCCAGGAACTAATTATCTTCCAGGAAAAAAATCAGAACACAACGAAATGTCAACAGTCTGACATATACGCCCCCCTCGAACTCCCCCCCCCCCCCCCTCCACTTCCCCTCTCTCCAAAAAATACCATGAACGGAATAAAGCAACGACCACCCTCCCCCCCTCCGCCCCACTAAAAACAACAACAACAAAACAACAAACCCCCCAAAACCCAACAACAACAACCAAAAAACAAGGAAAAATGAAAAAAGAACCAAACCAAGCGCTTATTCCATGATCCTCGACATAAAAGAATAAATAAATAAATAAACAAACAAAATAATAATACATGAAATTTATATAGTGCCATATCTTGAAAAAAACACCCAAATCATAGCGCTTTCGTTCATCCCACTCATTCACATACAGCCAGTTACAATCAATAGTTTTTACAAATTCAAATGTATACATTCACACGCACACACCCACACACATAAAGGTTATACAATTCGGCAGTGTGGTGGGGGTTGTCTGTTGAGGGCAGGGACACAAATGAGGTGGAACAAGAGAGGAGAATCTTAGGTTTGAAATAAATGAGTCTTGAGGCCGGATTTAAAAGCTTCATAAGAAGGCTTTTGGCGGAGGGAGAGAGGGAGGTCATTCCAGATCGATAGACCAGAAACAGAAAAAGAGCGACTGCCAACGGTGAACTGGTTGAATCTAGGTGTTCTTAAGCACAAGGTATCTGCAGCAGAGCGGAGGGAACGAGAAGGAGTGTACAGATGAAGACATTCACAGAGGTAGGAAGGTGCTGTTTTGTGGAGGCATTTGTAACAGAGGGTACTGATCTTATAGTTTACTCTCTGTGGCACAGGCAGCCAGTGGAGAGATAGCAAGAGAGGAGTAATGTGCTCAGATTTTTTCTTTCTGAGGACTAGTTGAGCTGCAGAGTTTTGTATACGTTGAAGGGAGTGGATAGATGAAGCTGGGCAGATCAGCTAAAAGAGAATTGCAATAGTTAAGACGTGAGAGAATGAGAGACGTGACTAGTTTGGATGTTGCATCAGTGGACAGGTACTTTCGAACTGCACTGATACGCCGTAATTGATAGTAGCACGACTGACAAGTTTGGGTGATGAACTTTTGCATGGAGAGTGTGTTGTCGATAATGACCCCTAGATATTTCACAGCAGCGGCTAGAGGGACAGACAAATACAAGTGGTTTTTTTTTTATTTACTTGACTCGAGTCGACTCGACTCGACTCGAATGCCAATGCTTGTTACACACACACACACACACGATTTTTTTTTTCTTTTTTACTGGTTTAATTTAATGGTAAATGATGCTATAATGTAGTGACTTAGTATAATCATTACGAAATTTGTTCTTAGATAGCTGGCTTGATGAAAAAAAGCAAATGCATTGCTTATTCAATGTACCATCTGGAAATAAAATTTTGACTTGACTTGACTTGACTTGACACACACGCACACACACACACACACACACACACACACACGCACACACACACACACACACACACACCACACACACACACACAACCACACACACACACACACACGCACACACACACACAGGCACACGCACACACACACACACACAACCACACACACACAGACTGGCAGTGTGCGCTACTTCACACACGTAGCGAATCACTATGTTAGACCCCACTAACTACACAGTAGGCTAGAGCAGCCAGTCGACAGTCTTGCCGACAGGCAGGAAACGCTATGGACTTTCAATGGAGACTGACACACACGTGGCCCTAGTGATAAGCAGTGGACAGCGGATGTCCTTACTGTGTTGGACCAGTCAGTACAGTGGCCATACATGTACGTACGGACACGCCAGTTGGTTGATTCTTTAGCAAAACAAGGTGCCTCTGATTGTAACATTGAAACGTTTGATTCCAATCTCGCATTGTCCTCGCATGAAGTTATCGCTAAATTGATGAATTGTATGCATACCAAAATGAAGAAAACCCACACTTTGAAAACATGTCTTGCTCACGGAAAGTAGAAATTTTAATATATAAAATGAGGCTAAATGCATGGAACACCAAATATTCTAAAAAAAAATGTGACATGTTGCTGTTCTCAATCTCTTTCAATCCGCCATTTATTGTTTGATTGCCCAATCCTAACTGACCTGTTTAAAAGGAGAGGAATAGATATTCATGAAAAATATGCCACTGTTCAAGAAGTTTTATATGACTCTCAGCAGTTCATAACATCAGTTGCTGAGATTATATATTCTTCCCCAGTAAGACATATATTGTAGACAGTTGTGAGAATATAAATATACATACATTAGAGATAGATAGATAGATAGATAGAAAGATAGATAGATAGAGAGAGAGAGAGAGAGAGAGAGAGAGAGAGAGAGAGAGATGTTGGTTTGAATGCGGGTGTGTCCTTATCACCAAGTAGTGAATGGACATTAAACAAAAACAAAACAAAAGCACACGCACGCATGCATGCTTGCATACACGCACGTACGTACGTACGCACGCACGCGTGTATGTTATGGTATACTTATGCTTTGAAATGTATGGTGTGTGTGTGTGCGTGCGTGCGTGCGTGTGTGTGTGTGTGCGTGCGTGCGTGCGTGTGTGTGTGTGTGTGTGCGTGCGTGCGTGCGTGTGTCTGGTGTGTGTGTGTGTGAGAGAGAGACTGTGTGTGTGTGACTGTGTGTGTGAGAGAGCGAGCGAGAGAGACAGGGAGAGACAGAAAGAGAAAGAGAAAGAGAGAGAGAGAGAGAGAGAGAGAGAGAGAGAGAGAGAGAGAGAGAGAGAGAGAGAGAGAGAGAGAGAGAGAGAGAGAGAGAGAGAACGAAAGAGAAAGAGAGAGAGAGATTCTTATTTTTTTCTTATTCTTTTATTTCGAGAATAATGGAATAAGTATTCACTTGCTTTTTTACATCTAGTCCCCATGTACATGCAGTTTTGTAAAAGGAGAGAGAGAGAGAGAAGAGAGAGATTTTTATTTATTGTTATTTTATTTTATTCTTTTATATCGAGGATAATGGAATAAGCACTTATGTGCTTTTTGTATCCAGTCCCCGTGTGTATGCGGTTTTGTAAATTCTGTCATCTGTTCCCACCAGCACACAATGGCCTACTCTTACGAAAAGCGGAACAGGATTTAACGTGTGCACAAGATGTTCTGCGTACGTTCGCACACGGGGCCTCGGTTTATAGTCTCATCCGAAGGACTTTTAGGGTGAGTGGAGTCTGCACTGATGTTAACTCCAGGGGAAAATATCCCCTTGAACTGGAATCGAACCCGGGTCGTCAGATTGCGAGCGCAATGTTCTAACTACTAGGCTATCCTAGGGAGAGAGAGAGAGTGAGAGAGAGAGAGAGTGAGAGAGAGAGAGAGTGAGAGAGAGAGAGAGAGAGAGAGAGAGAGAGAGAGAGAGAGAGAGAGAGTGTGTGTGTGTGCGTGTGTGTGTAAAAAATCATGTCTTTGATGTCTTATCTGTTTTTGGATGTGCTTCCGATATTGATATTTATTATTTTTTGTCGAATTGAGCTAACACAACCAGTTTCGGTTTAAATGTTCAGAATTATTTACTGCATGTGTGTGTGTGCGTGCGCGCGTGTGTGTATGTGTATGTGTGAGTGTGCGTGCGTGTGTGTATGTGTGCGCGCGCGTGTGTGCGTGCATGTGTGTATGTGTGTGTGAGTGAGTGTGTGTGTTTGTGTGCGTGAGTGTGTGTGTGTGTGTTGTGTGTGTGTGTGTGTGTGTGGTGTGTGTGTGTGTGTGTGACACACAAACGCATAAAAATTGTATGGGAATTTTTGTCTGCCATCCTACTGACCTATTGGCACAGAATACCGAAGATACTCTGTTTGTCTGTCTGTCTGTATGTTTGTCTCTGTCCAACTGTTTGTCTGTCTGTCTGTCTGTCTGTCTGTCTGTCTGTCTCTCCCTCTCTTGTTCTGGTGCTTCTTTAAAAAGTTCAGATAACCTACTCAAAACTCTGTATCTGACTATTCGTTTGTCTGTCTGTCTGTCTGCCTGTCTGTCTGTCTCTCCCTCTCTTGTTCTGGTGCTTCTTTCTTTACTTAATTCATATAATCCACTCAAAACCCTGTATCTGGCTCGATTTTTCTGCCCCCTCTCTCTCTCTCTCTCCACCTCTCTCTCCCCCACTCTCTCTCTCTCTCTCTCTCCTCTCTCTCCTCTCTCCTCTCTCTCTCTCTCTCTCTCTCTCTCTCGTACCTCCCCTCTCTCCTTTCGCTCTCCATCTCTCTCCCTCCCCCATTTTCACTCTCTCTCTCTCTCTGTCTGTCTGTCTGTCTGTCTCCTCTCTCCCTCTCTCTCTTACTTTCTCTTTCTCCCTCTCTTTCAGTATAATCATTAAGAAATGTGTTCTTAGATAGATGGCTTGATGAAAAAAAGCAAATGCATTGCTTATTCAAAGTACCATCTGAAATAAAATTTTGACTTGAATTGACTCTCTCTCTCTCTTGCTCTCTCTCTCTCTCTGTCTGTCCTCTCTCCTCCCCTCCATCCTCTCACTCTCTCTCTCTCACTCTCTCTCTCTCCCCTCCATCCTCTCACTCGTCTCTTGCTCTCTCTCTCTTCCCTCTGTCCCCCCTCTCTCCCCCCCCATCTCTCTCTCTCTCACTTC
Organism: Rapana venosa; assembly: GCA_028751875.1. Lineage (NCBI taxonomy): Eukaryota > Metazoa > Mollusca > Gastropoda > Neogastropoda > Muricidae > Rapana > Rapana venosa. The sequence goes on along the minus strand of CM054142.1, from coordinate 69,668,328 downwards.
TCTCTGGCTTTCTGTCTGTTTCTCTCCCTCTCGTTCTCTGCTCCATCTCTCACTCTCCCCCCACCCCTTCTCTCTCTCTCTCTGTCTCTCTCTCTCCCTCCTTCTCTCTCTCAGTCTTTGTCTATCTCTCTCTCCCTCTCTCTCTTCCTTCTCCATTTCTCCCTCTCCCCTCCACCTCTCTCTCCCTCTCCATCTCTCTCTCTTTTCCCCTCCCTCCCTCTCTCTCTCTCCCTCCCCCCCCCTCCCTACCCCCCCCCCCTCTCCTCTCTCCTCTCTCTCTCCCACATCTCCCAGAGTTTGGTGCCTAGTCAGTCACCCACTAGCAGACAGAAAGACAGACCAAGCCTTCAGCCTAACCAGATTGTCTCCGCATCGCGCCAACCTTTCCGTCCTTAGAGAGTCAATACCCCCCCCCCCCCCTCCCCTTCCCACACACACACCCACCCAAAGAGAGCACACGCGTGAGAAAAAACAAACCCTCGAAGAAAGACAGACAGACAGACAGACATAGAATGATTATTTTCTTTGCCTAGACTCTTCAGTATCCCCCACAAAGAGAGTGCGCTTGAGAAAGAAAAAAAACATGAAGAAAGAAAGAAAGAAAGACAGACAGAAAGACAGAGGTAGAATGATTATTGTCTTTGCCTAGACTCTTTGAAAAAAATCCCTTCCCCTCTCCAAGCCTCTCTTTCTGTGTCTGTCTCTGTCTGTTTGTCTCTCCTTCTCTCTGTGTCTGTCTGTCGGTCTCTGTCTGTGTGTGTGTGTGTGTGTGTGTGTCTATCTCTCTGTCTATCTTTCTGTGTCTTTCACCCCCCCCCTCTCTCTCTCTGTCTCTGTTTCTCTCTGTGTGTCTCTCTCTCCCTCCTCCCCCCACCCTCTCTCTTTTCTCTCTGGCTGTGTTGGTGGTGGTGGTGGTTTTTTTGTGGGGGAGGGGGTAGCTATTATTTTTTTTCTTTTTGTTTTGATAGTCCCTAATTAGGGCAAGGGCTGGGTGGAAAATAAAAAGTATGTGAATGCTTATCTGTAACCCTTGAAAAAAATAGAGATTATTCTGTCTGTTTGCCTGTCTGTCTGTCTGTCTGTCTGTCTGTCTGTCTGTCTGTCTGTCTCTCTCTCTCTCTCTCCTCTTCTCTCTCTCTCTCTCTCTCTCTCTCTCTTTCCTCTCCTCTCCCTTTCTCTCCCCCTCTCCCCCTCTCTCCCCGTCCCTCTCTCTCCATCTTTCAGACGACATGTCAGTCTTGCTGTTTTCATCTCTTCTCCATCGTGATTACACACACTCACGCCCCCCCCCCCCCACACACATACACACTGTGCGCAGGTGTGTACGAGTATGTGTGTGCGTGTATATGTATATGTGGTCATTTGTATTTTTCAATGTATTATCTTATCGATTTTCCTCTTTTTTTTACTGGTTTAATTTAATGGTAAAGGATGCATTAATGTAGTATTTCAGTATAATCATTAAGAAAAATTTGTTCTTAGATAGATAGCTTGATGGGGAAAAAAGCAAATGCATTGCTTATTCAATGTACCATCTGGAAATACAATTTTGACTTGACTTGACTTGACTTCACACAACACACACACACACTCACCCAACACACACACACACACACACACACACACACACACACACACACAACACACACACCCCACACACCACACACACACACACAACACACACACACACACACAAGAGAGAGAGAGAGAGAGAGAGAGAGAGAGAGAGAGAGAGAGAGAGAGAGAGAGAGAGAGAGAGAGAGAGAGAGAGAGAGAA
>CM054142.1:69656551-69659051 GCA_028751875.1 Rapana venosa | reverse complement strand
ACTGGCAGGTCTGGGTGATGAATTTTTTCATAGAGAGTGTGTTGTCAAGAACTACTCCTAAATACTTCACAGAGTTGGACAAAGGAACTGACGTATTGCCGAATTCTATTGAAGTTTTTGCGATAGAGGAAAGTTTATGTTGGGTCCCTATGAGCATGGCTTCGGTTTTATGGGCATTAATTTTGTAACTTGTTCTGAGTCATCCAGTTTTGAATGTCTTAAAGGGCAGTAGGACATATTTGTCAAGGGAAAGGGCAAGTTTTCAACAGTATCACTGCACTGAAGCTGAGTATCATGGGCATAGAAATGATGATCAATATGGTGGTTGTTTATTATATGTGAGAGTGGAGCAGTGTAGAGAGTAAAGAGAACAGGGCCCAGGACTGATCCCTGCGGGACTCCACATTCCATTTGACGGGTTTTGATTGAATTTTGTTTACAATAACTTCTGGAACCTTCTGTGAGGTATGAAGTAAAACCAGGTGAGGGCTGTGCCGTTAATAAACCAAACGTATTTTGGAGGCGAGAAAGAAGAATAGAGTGATCTATGGTATCAAAGGCTGCAGATAAGTCAAGAAGAGTGAGGGGGGAGATTTTCCTGCTCAGAAGCAAGTAAAGTGTATCTAAGTGTGGACTAGGGGGGTTTTCGGTGATGGGTTGGGCGATAGGCAATTGAAAAGTGGAAGGGATCATTGGAATGAAGGTGACTGTTGAGCTGTTTGAGAACGACTTTTTCTAGTACTTTAGAGACAATGGGTAAGTTTGAGACAGGCCTATAATTTTTCAGAATGTTGGGATCGAGGTCGTGCTTTTTCAGTAGAGGTGTGACTATTGCTGTTTTAAGAGCTGATGGAAAATTTCCTGACACAAGAGATGAGTTTACTATTTTAGTGATAATAGGTACAAGTTGTGGAAGGCATTGTGAGAAAACAGGAGCAGGTATGGGATCAAGGTCGCATGATTTTATAGTCATTCCTTCAGCTTATAGTCTCATCCGAAGGACTTTTGGGGGAGAGTGGAATCAGCTGTGTGTGACAGTGTGTGAGTGAGTGAGTGAGTTTGTGTGCGCGCGGTTTGTGTGATTGTGTGTGTGTGCGTGTGTGTGTGTGGTGTGTGTGCGTGTGTGTGTGTGTGTTGGGGGTGGAAGGGGGGACGGAGAAAAGGGAAGGGGAGAGAAAAACTTGCTGATGGAAAGAAAACGGTTTGGGGGACACCCCCCCCCCCCCCCACCTCCCCCCCCCGCCCTCACCCCCCTTTCCCCCCCCCAGCAAATTCTAGAGAGTTGCTTTCCCTGTAACTGACTGTCCTGATGGGGAAAAAATCGATGTGTGAACACTGGCTCAAATTGCACAATCACATTCATTCTTAAAATATAATAATAATAATAATAATAATAATAATAAAGGGAATTTATATAGCGCTGCATCTTGCACAGCAAAATCAAAGCGCTTGCACTCAACTCATTCTTACACAGTCATGCAACCAATAGCAAGTAATAGTTCCAACAAGTCCAAATGCACACACACACACACACACACACACACAGAGAGAGAGAGAGAGAGAGAGAGAGAGAGGGGAGAGAGAGAGAGAGAGAGAGAGAGAGAGAAGAGAGAGAGAGAGAGAGAGAGAGAGAGAAGTTATACACTTTGGCAGGGTGAGGAATTTTGGGCTTGTTGAAAGCAGGGACAGCTATGAAAATGAAACAGGAGAGGACGATCTTAGGTTTGAAACAAATAATCATGTCCTGAGGCTGGGTTATATATATATATATATCTATATATCTCTCTCTCTCTCTCTCTCCTCCTCTCTCCTCTCTCTTTATATATATTATAAAATATATAAATATATAATATATATATGTGTGAATGTCCGCCCGGGCAAAAGGGGGGGGGGGGCTGCTGGTGGTGTGGAGAAAGCCGTTTCTCAATAAATCCTTACGAAAGATGATTCTTCATCTCTCATCATCGAACGCTTAGTAACAGCAACTAAAATTTTGTGTCAGTTATCATCATATGAGCAAAATACCGCACTCCTTTAAAAAGCGTCTCATCATCGAACGCCAAATTTATTTTTCTATTATTATTCATTTATTTATTCTTTTATAAACGAGGATAATGAATAAACACTCATTGCTTTTCTTTTACATCCATCCCCGTGTGTATGGTTTTGCAAATTTTTTCATCTGTGCACACAATGGCCTACTCTTTCGAAAAGCGGAACAGGATTTAACGTGTGCGCAAGATGTTCTGCGTGCGTTCGCACACAGGGCCTCGGTGTTTGGTTTTTTGTTGTTGTTGTTTGTGTCTGTCTGTTATAAATTATGAGCTAAAATATGTTGTTGCGCTGCCGTTAAGCCACCGGCATGTCAGGGCCCAGCCTAGCGCATCCGACTTCTGCATGAAGATGGAGGGAAGAGTGATGAAAGCTTAAAAAGAAAAAAAAAAGATGGACAGCTGAGATTGAAGGAGAGAAGGGTAGGGTGGGGTGGGGTGGGGGTCAG
>CM054142.1:69646551-69649051 GCA_028751875.1 Rapana venosa | reverse complement strand
AATCATGTTGTCGTTGTTGTAGTAAGATTTTTACCTTTGTTTTGTTGATAGTCCCTAATAATCAGGACAAGGGCCGGATGGAAAAAAAAAGTATGCGCATGCTTATTCTGTTTCCCTTGAAAAATAAAGATTCTTTCATTCATTCATTCATTCATTCATTCTCTCTCTCTCTCCTCCCCTCTTCTCCCTCTCTCTCTCCCCCCTCTCTCTCTCCCTCTCTCTCTCCCTCTCTCTCTCTCTCCCCCTCTCTCCTTTTCCCTCTCTCTCTCTCCTCCCCCTCTCTCTCTCCCCCTCTCTCTCTGTCGCCCACAAGAGCAGCGCCACCCCATTTTTTTTCTGTCTTTCAACAGTATTTGTTTCCTATCAGAGTGGCTTTTTTCTACATAATTTTTTTTTCCCGGGACAACTCTCTTGTGCCGTGGGTTCTTTTATGTGCGCTAAATAATTATGTGCAACACACGGGACCTCGGTTTAGCGTCTCATCCGAAAGACTAGCGCCCAGACCACCACTCATGATCTCATGGATGGGGGGAAAAGTTTGGGGTCCAAACGGGATACGAACCACCGCACACTTCCGACCCCGGACTTTTCGCTTTCTAGACAGGCGCGTTACCTTTAGACCACCGCTCCACTTGATAAGAGGTCTTGGTGATGCCAGGTGCCTTGCTCTTTCATATTCCTCGCCTAGAGCTCCGAGGATCACTATTGGTGAGAGGGGAGCCCAAATTTCACGCAGAGAAATCTGCGTGACTTAAAGCGGTATAAATATATAAATAAATATACATAAATAAATAAATAAATAAATAACTGCATCAGGTCGCCTGAAGTACTACTGCACACGAGTTTTCAATTACAGCCGGCCAGATTAGAATGGCTTGCATGATGCCCTGACAGATTTGGTATTGTTACACTAGTATTAGCACACACACACATGCACACACACACATGCACACATGCACGCACGCACGCACGCACGCACGCACACATACACACACAAGCACGCACACATGCGCACACACACTTTAAATGTGCCAGTGCGCGCGTGAGCACATGCAGATATATACACACATGCACACAGGCATGTAGGCAAGCAGGGACACACACACACACACACACACACACACACACACACACACAACACACACACACACACACACACACACACAACACACACACACCAACACACACACACACACGCGCACGCACGCACGCACACTCTTTAATTTGCGCGAGCGCGCGTGAGTACATGCAGACATATATACACATGCACACAGGTATAGTAGGCAAGCAGACAGACAGACGGACAAACAACACACTCACAAACACACGCTCAACCACACACTCGGATACAGACACACAGACGTAGACACAGACACACAGAGACTTAACACACACACACACACAATACAAACTCTCTCTCAGATACACACAGACTTAGCAAAAGACAGACACACACACACTCAGACTTAACAAAGACAGACACAGACAAAGACAGACAGACAGACACACACACACACACACTCACACTCAGATACACACAGACATAGCAAACACACACACACACCACACACACACAGACACAGACACCCTCCCCCCCCCCCAGATACACACAGACTTAGCAAACACACACACAAACACAACACCCCCCCCCCCTCCCCCCCCCACCACACACAGAGGCAGCAACACACACACAAAAGTGAGAAACAGACCCCCCCAAAAAAGAGACACACAAAACCCCTCACAGACACAGACCAGAGGTCGGCTAATAATTATTAGAATTCCTGCAAACAGTGATGGTCAATACTCTACATTTTTGTGTGTGTTGTTGTCCGGCCAATGATCACAAGGGAGGGTCAGAGCGTGCACTGTCACCGTCCCCTCACCCTCACCCTCGCCCTCACCACCCTCACTGTTTTACTGACAGAAAGGGCACTCGGGATGGAAATAGGAAGAACTTGGCAAACTGCTCTGACTTTGGAAAAATGCGCTGAATTTGGTCGACAGTGTTGATTTCATTTAGCAGGGGGCTTTTTCGGGATTGACAGTAAAAGGTTGGTGTGTGGCTTTTTAGCATTCAGGGTGGGGTTGGGTTGGGGTTGGGGGTAGGGGTAGGGGGAGGTTTTGGTGTGTGTGTAGTGTGTGGTAGTGTGTGTGTGTGTGTGTGTGTGTGTGTGTGCTTTCTGCGTTTTTAAAAGTGGTTGTTTTATGCAAGGTTACAATTGCAAGGACTTGATGAAGCGATTAGTAGTGTGCCTAATTTTCAAATGAAAAGGGGGTGTGTGTGTAGTGCGAAAGCACGCAGAACATCTTGCGCACACGTTAAATCCTGTTCCCTTTTTTCGAAAGAAATAGGCCATAGTGTGCCGGTTGGGAACAGATGACAAATTACAAACCCGCATACACATGGGGACTGGATGTAAAAAAATAAGCACATGAGTGCTTTTTCCATTATCCTCGATATAAAATTAAAACAAAAAAATCGTTGAGCCTTTGTTTGTTG
>CM054142.1:69644064-69646051 GCA_028751875.1 Rapana venosa | reverse complement strand
CAAAAAATTTAAATTCCCAGGTTTTGTGGTTGGTGGGGGTTTCGCGGGGTAGGGGGGTGGGGTGGTGGGGTGGGGTGGGGGTTGGCGTGGAGGGAGAAAGTTTGAGTTCAAACTGAGGATTGAACCCGTGACATCTCGTTTTGTGTTTTTTGTTTTGTTTTTGTTTGGTTTTGGTTTTTTATTTGGTTGCTTTTTTTTTTTTACAAGTGCATTACCGCTAGACCAATGTCCGAACAAAAAAACAAAAAAAAGCACCCCCCCCCCCCAAAAAAAAAAATGCAATAAAATACTAGTTCTCGTTTTCTTCTCTGTGTTCTTTCGGGGTGGGGGTGGGGTGGGGTGGGGGTGGGGTGGGGTGGGGTGCCTTGTGACCTAGTCTTCTGCCTTACTGCTAGTGGTTGGCCTAGTGGTTAGAACATTGCGCTCGCAATCTGACGACCCGGGTTCGATTCCCGTTCAAGGGGATATTTTCCCCTGGAGTTAACTTCATTGCAGACTCCACTCTCCCCAAAAGTCCTTCGGATGAGACTATAAACCGAGGCCCCGTGTGCCAACGCACGCAGAACATCTTGCGCAGACGTTAAAATCCTGTTCGGCTTGTCGTAAGAGTAGGCCATTGTGTGCCAGTGGGAACAGATGTGACAGAATTTACAAAACCGCATACACACGGGGACTGGATGGTAAAAAAAAAGCACATGAGTGCTTATTCCATGATCCTCGATGTAAAAGAATAAAATAAAATAAAATAAATACTGCAGGTGTGTCTGCCCTCAGGTCTCAGCTTGTGGACCCAATCATTCCCCGTCAGAGCAGCTCAGTGAGGTCTTCAGGATGTACACCCCCTTTATTTATTTATTCATTTATTTATTTCGTCTTTTTTTTTATTTCCGAGGATAATGGAAAATCGGAAATCAGAAAATCCCACTGGAGAGACGCTGTCTGATAATATACAGGGCCTGCATTAGACCTGTTCTCCTGTATGGTTCGGAGACGTGGGTTTTCACAAAAACCGCCGAACGTTTGTTGAAGAGCTGTGAAAACCGAATGCTACGCTACATGACAAAGATCAAATGGAAAGACAGGATCACGAATGAAGAACTATGGAGAATGTGCAAAGTTGATGATCTGAAGTCTGTAGCTAGTAGCAATAGACTGCGCTGGTTTGGGCACGTTCAACGGAAAGCAGACCACCACGTCATAAAAAGAGCAATGAATTTCGTAGTGAATGGAAAGAGACCAAAGGGAAGACCTAGCAAAACCTGGGCTGCCTGTATTGCAGATGATCTTATTAGAGAAAGGGGCATAAATAAGGAGGAAGCTCAAAACAGAGAGAGATGGAGAAGGCTCATCAATGTCAAACCTCCCCTGGGAGAAACATGACAAAAAAGGAAGAAGAAGAATGGAATCAGCACTCATGTGTGTGGGGATTTTTTTCATCCAGTCACCCGTGTGTATACAGGTTTGTACATTTTATCATTCGTTGCCACTGACACACAATGGCCTAGTCTCTTCCGAAAAGCGGAACGGGTTTTACCGTGTTGCGCAAGATGTTCTGTGTGCGTTCGCACATGTAACCGAGACCTCGGTTTATAGTCTCATCTGAAGGACTAATTGTATAAGAAAGGAAGAATGGGGTATTAAATAAAACTATGTGCAAAATGGTGTGCGTACGTAAGTATGCACCCAGAACTTCGGTGTTGTTGTTGTTGTTTTTGTTGTTGTTGTTGTTATAATATGGTCTGAAGGACTTTTCGGGGTGTAAAATTAAATAAGGTGGATCGGTGGTCTAGAGGTAACGCGCCTTTCTAGAAAGCGAAAAGTCCGGGTCGGAAGTGTGGGGTGGTTCGAATCCCGATTGGACCCGATACTTTCTCCCCCTCCATTAGACCATGAGTTGAGGTCTAGGCGCTAGTCTTTTGGATGAGACCATAAACCGAGGTCCCGTGCGTTACACATAATTTTCTAGCGCACGTAAAAGAACCCACGG
>CM054142.1:69619064-69639064 GCA_028751875.1 Rapana venosa | reverse complement strand
GGAAGAGGGAAGGGGAGGGGAGGAGAAGAGAGGAGGGGAGAGAGAGAGAGAGAGGGGGAGAGAGGGGAGGGAGAGAGGGGAAAAAGGGGAGAGAGAGGGGGAGAGACAGGAAAAGAGAGAGAGAGAGAGGAGAGGAGGAGAGGGGAGATGAGAGGGAGAGAGAGGAGAGAGGGGAGGAAGAGACGAGAGGAAATGACAATGACAAGACAATGGACAAATTCTTTATATTTCGAGGAAAAAATGAAAAGCACTCTGGTTTTTTAATCAGTCCCCCGAGAGGGAAAAAGAGATTTAAGTTTTTTAAAAAGCTTTATATCGAGGATAGTGGAATAAGCCTAGTTCCTTATTACATCAGAATCCCGTGTGATGCGGTTTTTTTTGTAAATTTTGTCAACCTGTTCCCACCGGCACAAAAATGACCTACCTTACGAAAAAAGCGGAACAGGATTTAAACGTGTGCGCGAGATATTCTACTGCGTTCGCACACGGGGCCTAATTTGCAGTCTCACGAAGGACTTTTGGGGGGGAGGGGCGGAAGTAAACACTGATGTTAGTTAACTCCTAGGGGGAAAGATCCCCTTGAACGGGAATCGAACCGGTCGTCAAATGGGAGCGCAGTGTTTCTAACCACAGGACCCCCTCCCACCCCTTTCCAGGCGTGCGGTGTGTGCGGTTAGTAAAGTCTGTCTCTTCGGCAGTCCTCAGCCGATTGGGGCTTTCCTACCTGCGTACGCAATACTTTCTGTTTTTTTTCGCAGGAAAACTGAACTCAAGGGTTCATCCTTTAAGTGCTCCACTTAAGAAAACTCGAGAACGCGAAAGTCTATAAAACTAGGGGCGTTCTTTTTAGATAGCAGCGGAGAAAGAACGACAGTCCCAAGATTGTACCACAGGGAACTCTGCCTGTTGATGTAGACTGACATTCTTGTTGGGTATCACATTTTGGAACCGAAAGTGGTTTGTTTTCGGGGGTTATATACTGTGTTTGGTATTCTGTCGCGTATTATATCATCGCTACATATTGTTGTTGTTGTTTTTTTTCGGGGGGGTGTTTATTTTCGTTTTTGTTTCGAGGTTTTTTCTTCTTCTTTTTTTTTTTTTGGGGGGGGGGGGGGGGGGGGGGGGGGGTGGGGGGGGGGTGGGGGGGTGGGGGGTGGGGGGAGGATTCATGCTGTATTTCCTTGAGAAAAACATGTCTTTGAAAATACACAGCAACTTGCGTAATTTTCCTTCCCTAATTACAGGGATAGGATTCCCTTTAAGAGTGACTTTTTTTTTTTTATATAAAGTTGTACTATTTCGCAAGCTACATGGAGGTCTTTACGTATTTTGTCGGGCACAGTACAGGCCTAGGAGTGAAGTGCTTTTTGCACAGGCTGACTTCGGAATATTCTCTCTTTAAAGTAGATTAACACTGAGGCTTTTTTCCCATGCTCTACTTGGCGGAAACATGGTGTGGTTTTGTACATTCTAAGTCACACACAGAGAGAGAGGGGGGGGACAAAGAGAAAGAAAAGAGAGAGAGAGAGAGGGGGGGGGGGGGGTGGGGGGGGGGGAAGGTGGAGGGGTGGAAGGGAAAGTGGGGGGACACATGACAAAGAGAAAGAGAGGAGAGAGTGGGTTGTGTGTGGGGGTGGGGGGGGAGGAGTATAAAAAGAGAGACATAGAAAGAGGTATTTATTTATTCTTTTATATCGAGGATAATGGAATAAGCATTCATGTGTGGTGGTTTTTTACATCCAGTCCTCGTGTGTATGCGGTTATGGAAATTTTGTCATTCGTTCCCACTAGCACACTATGGGCTACTCTTTCGAATAAAGGAACGGGTTTTAACGTGTGCGCAAGATGTTCTGCATTGCGTTCGCACACGGGACCTCGGTTTATAGTCTCATCCGAAGGACTTTTGGGGGGAGAGTGGAGTCTGCACCGATGTTAACTCCAGAGGAACAATCCTCTTGGTAGAGACATGGAGCCAGACAGACACACAGACACATAGACAGACGGAGACACAATTTGCTTTTTTTTTTTTTTTTAAAAGAAGAAAAAGGTGCTAATTCTGGGTCAGTTTTTTTTGCGCTTCAAAAAAAACCTTTCCCTCTGGGGCTACTACTTTTTCAATACATTTTTCCACACGAACAACGACAGTCTCACTTTTTAAAAAAAATAAAAAAAAAAAAAGAAAAAAAGGGGAAAAACAGCCATTCAAAAAAATTTTAAACCTTTTTTTTTTTCGGGGGTTGGTGGGTGGGGGGGGGGGGGGGGGGGGAATGGAGGGGGAGAGGGGGGGGGCGGGTGGGGGGAGAGTGGGCGGGAAGGGGGGGGGTTTGGGGGTTTGGGGGATGCGCCCATGATTCGACAAGGGGGTTTTAAAGCTGGGGTTGCTTTCTTCTTTGCCTCCCCACCCCCATTTCCACCCCACACAACAAGTTCCTGCCCTTCCATCGTGAAAGGTCAGTGCTGTAGTGCCGTTTCCACGTTTCCCATCTTTTTTTGTTTTTTTTTTTTTTTTTTTTTTTTTTTTTTGTGTGTCTTTTTCCCCCCTCTTTGTCAGTGTTTTTGGGCTCTAGAGATCCTCAGGGCAGGATTGACCAGGGGTCCACAATGTGATGACATGATAAATAATAATAAAATAAAAATTTCTGGATGATATTTTTATTATAATACGATGAAAAATAATAATGGATAAAAATAATGATAATAAATGGTAATGATATAATGTGATGATGATAATAATGGGGGATAATAAAAGAAAAAGAAGAACAATGATGATGTGATGATGAGGGATGAAGTGATAAAGGATGAGATTGATGATGAACGACGACGACGACGCCCGACGAAGTGATGATGAGAGATAATAACGACCTAATAAAAAAATTAATAATAATAAAAAAAACGACGACGACGACGACGACGCGACGACGTATTGATGATGATGAGACAACAACAACAACAACAACAATAATAAAATAATAATAAAAATAATAATAAAAAAATAATAATAATAATAATAATAATAATAAAAATAATAAAAAAATAAAACAAAAATAATAATGATAATGTAATGAGATAAAATAAAACAATAATAAAAATATAATGAAATGAATAATAACATAGGGAATTCAAAAAGCGCCAAAACCCTGTAAAAAAACAAATCGGGGCCCGGCTTGCACTAAGTCATTTACCGCGTTTTCAAATTAACCCAAATTTAATGAATAACATATTTCAAATTATGCACGCGTGCGCGGCGCGCCACAACCACACAAGCACACACACACACACACACAACCCCCACACACAAATTTATACATACACACCCCGAACACATTAGAGATGAAGGATGGTTGGAAAGTAGGGGGAATTTTTGGGGGAAAGTGCAGGGAGGAAATAAGTGTGTTTTGAGGCTAGGTTTGGGGAAACATCAAAGAAAAGGGTTTTGGGGAAGGGAAAAGGGGGAGGTCATTCCAGGAGGATGGACCAAACAGCGACGGCAACAGTGGTTTTTTAAAATCAGGTGTTCGAAAGACAAAGTATCTGCGGGAACGAAGGGAAGGGGATGGGGGGTAGACCCCCTCCCCTCTCGGGTCTCTGTGTCTATCCCTTTTCTGCTGTTTGTCTGCTGTTGTCTGTTTCCTCTCTCCTCTCTCTTTTCCCCCCCTCTCTCCTTTCTTCTCTCTCTCTCTCTTTTTCTCCTTTTCGTTTTGTGTGTCTTTTTTTTGTTTTCTCTGTCTTTCTTTTGTCTTCTCTTTCTTGTTTTTGTCTCCTCTTTTTTTTTTCTCCCCTTTTCTCTTCTCTTTTTCCCCTTTTCTCCCTCTCCCCCTCCCTTTCTCTCCCTCTCCTCTCTCTCCTCTTCTTCTCCTCTTTTTTTTTTTTTCTTCAAAATTTCTTCATGTTTTTTGCCTTTTTTCCCCCAGTCACCATTTTCAGCCGCTTACGGAAAAAAGGGGGGGGTTTTTGAGAAATAAACAAAACGAATTTTGGGGAAAAATACTGAAGGAAAAAAGAAAAGGAGAAAGGAAGGAAAAAAGGGGGAAAAGGGAAAGGGAGAAAGGGGGGAAAGGGGAGGGGGATGGAGGAAAGGGGAGAGAGGGGGGAGAGAGAGGGGGGAGAGAGGGGGGGAGGGGGAAAGAGAAAGAGGGAGAAGGGGGAGAGAGAGTAGTAGTAAGTAGTATAAGAGAAGTTAGTTATAGAAAGAGGGGCAGTGCAAGTGGAAGTGTAGTTGTTAGAAGTAGTAGAAACAGCACAGCAGCAGCAAAAACAGCAAGCAGTCAGCGCACCAGAAGAGAGGCAAGCAAGCAGCAGAGCAGTAGAAACAACAACACAGCGCAGCAGCAGTGGGGGTTAGATTATTTAGTAGAGTAGTAGTATTATTTTAGTAAAAGAGAGCAGCAGCACAGAGAGTAGTGGGGTTTAGTATAGTAGGTTTTAGTATAGTATTTAGTAAGTAATAGGAAGTAGTAGCAGCATAGCATCAGCAGCACACCCAAAAAGGGCAGAGCAGCAGCAGCAGCAACAGTAGTAGTAGTAGTAGTAGAAGTGGGCAGCAAGCAGCAGCACAGCACACAGACGCAGCAACACATTTGCGCAACAAAAACAGCAGCAAGAGAGTAGTAGTAGTATTTTAGTATGTAGTAAGCAGCGCACCAGCACAGCAGTATAGTAGTATATAGAAAGTCAGCAGCAGCAGCACCCGCAGAAAGCACGCAGCAGCGAAAACCCGTAGTTATAGTAGCAGCAAGCCAGCAGCAGCAGCAAAAGCAGCAGTAGCAGAACAACAACAGCGAAAGCAGCCAGGTTAGTAGAAAGGAGTAGAAAGTAAAGTAGTGTTAGCAGCAAGCAGCAGCACAGCAGCAGCAGCAGCAGCAAGCGCAAGCAGCAGTAGATATTTTTGTAAGTAGTAAGAGGCACAGCAGCAACAGCAGCAGCAACAGTAGTAGTAGGGGGAATAGTATTTAGTACAGCGCAGCACAGCAGCAGCAGCAGCAGCAGCGCACAAGAATGCAATGGAGATTTTTTTTTTCCTCTTACCTCTCTTCTACTGCAAACTCCGAACTCTACCCCCCACCCCCCCCCCCACCTCCCTCTCCCTCTTCCCTCTTCTCTCCCCACCCCCCCCCCCCCCCCACCCTCACCCTCCTTTATCCTTGTCACCTTCTGCATCATCCATTCCTACCTTTTGCTTTGCAGGGTTTCTGTTCATGAGTAGACTACTTTTTTCCCCCGGGGGCAATTTTCAGTAGGACCTCCCCCAAACCATCTCAACCCTCACACCCTCCTTCTATATATATATATATATATATATATATATTTCTCGTCTAATATCACTGAAAGTGAACAGACGTAAACTCGAAGACAACAACAACAACAACAACAACAACAACAACAACAAAGTATCATTCAAAGCTGGTTCAATGGAACATGCGTTTCTACTAAGCAATGGACGTATTGATCGAGTTTGGAGTGAAAATAAAATGTGGATTTGATTGTCCAGTCCACCCACCACACAGCAATCAATATAATATTGATTTTTTTTTTTTTTGGGGGGTAGTTCTGAATTAAGGGTGAAAGGAGAGAGGGGGGGGGGAGGGAGCGGGGAGAGAGAGAGAGGAGAGGGAGGAGAGGGGGAGAGGGGGGGGGGAGAGAGAGCATTGAAGTGAGGAGAGAGAGATGGAAGGAATTAAGGCGGAGAGAGAGAGAGAAAGAGAGAGGAGAGAGAGAGAGAGAGGGGGAGAGAGAGAGAGATGAGAGAGGAGGGGGGAGAGAGGAGGGGGAGGAAGGAGAGAGGAGGAGAAGGGAAGTGGAAGAGAAAGGAGAGATGGAAGGTTAAGTGGAGAGAGAGAGGAGTTTTTGTTTTTCAATTTATTTTGGGAAGGTAAGGAATAGCTGAAAAATTGTTTTGGGGTTTTTTTTTTTTTAACCTCCGCTTTCAATATAACATGCAACTATAACGCAAAAAAATAACAAAACAAGGAAAAATCCTAAGCATAACTCTTTTTGTATAATAAATAAAAAATAGTATTCAAGCTATGGGGGAACAGACAGACAGACAAAAGGGCAGGCAGGCAGGCAGGCGGCAGCAGACAGAAACAAACAGACCAGACCAACACAGACACACACAGACACGGCGCGTCTTGGGGGCCCGCCCTTCTCCACGGGAAGCAGCCCCCAAATTTCCTAGAGAAATCTCATGACAAAGTGGTTTTAAAAAAAAAATTTTTAAAAAAGGACACACAGACAAAGACAGACAAAGACAGGGGGGACAAAACAGAAAACGGATTTCAAGAAAACATAGCTGGAGTGGGCGTTCTTATCTCTCAGGGGCCTAAAAACTACCCTTCATGTGAAAGGTAACCTAACCCCCCCCCCCCCCCCCCCCCCCCCCCCCCCCCCCCGAAAAAAAAAGCCTCGTAGGAAAAAAACCACCAGAGAAAAATCTACCCCCGTCCCTTGAACCCAAAAAGGGGGGTGAAGTGAGGTTTGTTTTATCAAATTCCTCCCCCACCCCCCCCCCCCCCCCCCCCCCCACAACAAAAACACAACACAGTTCTTCCCTTTCCCATCAGTGAAAGGCCATGCGAAGTGAAATTTTCCCCACTGATTCCCCATCTTTCTTTTTTTGTTGGTTTTTTTTTGTTTCTTTTTTCCCCCCTTTTGTCGTGTTAAGGGGGCACCGTGGTCGAGTTTTTAGGCGGTCAACTCGGACCGGGCGGGGGTTCGATCCCCGCTCGCTCGGTGTTGTGTTTTTTGGGGAAAGACACTTTGCCCCTTTTTCCCCTCACTCCCCCCGGGTGTACAATGGGTACCACTCTGCTGGGGAAATATTGGCGACAGCCCACGTCCTGTCACGGGGGGGTAAAAAAAAAAAAAAAAAAACCCCTCAGTTCGCTTAACGCTACAGAATGGGGATAAGCCCCGGCCTATGGGCCTTCTGGCTCGAAAGAACATACTTGTCAGTGAGGGCTCGGGCAGACCCCCATGAGCAACTTTTAACCCCATGATCCACAGATCGTTACATCCAATCACGGGCTTACACGGGGCAGCGATTCAACGGGCATTTTGGGTTTTCAGGGATTTGTCTCCCCCTTAACAAACCCCGACCCTTTTTTTTTCCCCCCCTTTCCTTCCCTCCCCCCCCCTCCCTCCCTCCCCCCCGCCCCCCACCCCACCCCACCCTACCTTCCTCCTTAAAATCTCACTGTCCATCTTTTTTTTTTTTTTTTAAAAGCTTTCATCACTCTTCCCTCCATCTTCATGGAAGTCGGATGCCTAGCTGGGCCCTGACTCCCGGGTGGCTTAACGCAGGCAACAAATATTTAGCTCATATTTATAACGACAGACACAAAAAACAACAACAAAAAACCAAAACCGGGGGCCCTGTGTGCGAACCACCAAACACTTGCGCACACGTTAATCCTTTTTTAAAAACCACCACGCACGGTTATGTGATTAACAAACTTTTTCCCGGGGTTTTCCGGCTCCCCAAAATCCTCCCCACAAATTTTCAATATAAAACAAATTTTAAATTTTTTTAAAAACAAGTAAAACACTAAAAAAAAAAAACAAAAAAAAAACAAAAAAAAAAAATTCATTCAAAGGTTCAATAACAGTTAAGCAATTGGATCATATATGATTAAAAAAAAATGGATTTTTGTCTACACTCAAAAGTAATATAAACTATTTTTTTAATTTTTGAGGGTTTTACAACAAAAGCCCCCCCCTTGCAGGAGGAACCACACGTATGTAGAGATATATATTAGAGAAAGGAAAAGTGGAGAGAGAGAGGAGAGGAGAGAGAGAGGATGGAAGTTTTAAAGGGGAATATATAGAATAAGTAGGAAAAAGGGGGAAAAGGATGTTATTGTGGGAGGTGCTTTAAATGGCAAATTGCTACTGAGAGGTATAGTTTCTATTTTTTGGGGTTTAGTGCCCCCCCCCTTTTTTTCCGGGAAGGAGAAATGTTTTTTTCTGGTGAATGGGGGTGTGATTGTTGAAAAGTAATTTTTAATTGAATTTGATTCAATTTTTTTTTTGGAAGGTAAGAAGTATAATTTGTTTTTTTTTTTTTTTATTAATAAAGGGTTAGAAATATAAAAAAGTTAATATGTTAAAAGCATTTGTTTGGGGAAAAAATTTTAAAATCGTATTCTAGTGGGGGGGGGGGGGGGGCGGAGCGGCCGGGGCCGAAAGGCCCCCCAAAACCCCCAAACCGCGGCTCTTTGGGGCCCCCCCCCCGGGGAAGGAAAGCCAGCCAAAATTGGATTCAAGTAAAAAAGGGTATTACAAAAAAATTTTTAAAAGGAAGGGGGGGTTTAAAGAGGGAAATGAAAAATTTTTAAAAAATTTTACATTAAATTTAATGCGGTTGGAGTTTTATAAAGTTTTTCTCAAATGAAATTTACCTTCCCCTTTTAAAAATCCTCCCCCCCCCCCCCCCCCCCCCCCCCCCCCCCCCCCCCCCCCCCCCCCCCCCCTTTTCCCCCCCCCCCCCACCCAAAACCGCCCCCCTCCAAAAAATTCCCCGGGGAAAATTCCCAGGGGACGACAACTGGCCCCCCCCCCCCCCCCCCCCCCCCCCCAACCCCCCCCCCCCCCCCCCCCCCCCCCCCCCCCCCCCCCCCCCCCCCCCCCCCGAAAAAGGAAAAAAAGAAAAAAAAACCAGGGGAAAAGGGAAAGGGGGAAAAGGGGGGAAAAAAAAGGGGGAAAGGAAATTTTTTTTTTATTTTATTCTTTTATTTTTCTTAAATTTTTTTTTTTTTTTTTTCCCCGGTTTTTTTTTGGTAAAAAAAGAAATTTTAAAAAAAAGGGGGGGAAATCTTTTTAAAAAATTTTGTTTGGGGTATTAAATGAAAAAAGCTTTAATGGGGAAAAAAAGAAAGATTAGGAGAGGAGCAAAGAAAGCCAGGCACAACACCCCACCCACATACAGGGTGTTAGTGGGAGCCTCTCTAATTGGGGGCGAGGGTTGTGAGAATTGAGGGGGAGGTGGGGGGGGGGGGGATTGTAACCAACCGTCTTTCCAAAAAGTTTCGCAACCGTTTCGCAAGTACCGCATTCAAAAGAAAAATACAACCAGTGGCAATATAGGTGCATCACTCAACGCTGAAACTGTATTCAGTCGGAAATTGTTATAAATTTACTCCTCCCCCTCCCCTTCCCACCTCCCCCCTTTCCCCCTCCCTCCCCACTGCCTTTCCCAAACTCACTCTTCGATTTCCTCCTCCCTCCACCCACAAGCACCCTCTCCCACTTCTAAAACCCCCACTTCCCTTCCTAATACCCCCCTTCCCCAACACCCTTCAATAAAGATTCCTCCATTCAATCTAGAAAACACTCCTGAAACCCTTCCACAGGTAGCACTACGGTTTTCGAAGTTTTCGCTTCTTTCGAGGCTTTCTAGACTCTTTCTTCCTCCCTCATATTTGGAAAACCCCCCCCCCCCCCCCCCCCCCAACCCCACACAGGCCAAAGTTATAAACAAAACCTTTTAATCCTTCCATAATGGAATGGAGCCGCAGGTAGTGCGTTTCTCTTTACTCCTCAATCCTTCTTTTTTTTTTTTTTTTTTTTTTTTTTTTTCCCCCTTTGGGGTTTAAAAGGGGGCCCCCCCTTTTCTTTTTTAGGGGTCAACTCTATCCAGAAAAGGGGGGGTTTTCCCCCCGCCCCCCGGGGGTTTTTTTTAAAAAAAACACTTTGTCCATTTTCTAAATTTTTTTTTAAAACAAACCGGGGTACCGGGGGGGGGAAACTCAAACCCCCCTGGGGGGGGTTAAAAAAAAACCCACATTCCAAACCAACCTGGGATAACTGTCCCTGGGGCCTTTTGGGCCCGGAAAAAAATACCTTCAGTTTATCTGGCGATACCATGGACACATTTCCCCTGTCCAAATTTGATAATCACACGTCCTCACCGGCCATCCTACACGGTTGGTTTGATTTCCCCTTCAACAAAATCCACTTGTTGGAGTCCCCTTCTCCCTCCCCCTTCCCTTCCTCTCTCCTACCCCCCCCCCCCACCTACCCCTTTTATCATCCTTTTGTCCATCTTTTTTCTTTACTTCATTCTTTCTTACTTCGCCTCTCGCAGTGGCCTACTCCCGGCTTAAAACGGAACCAAAAAATTTTACAACTTAACAAAAACAAGCATGTCAAGACCAACTAGCCTATGGAACTGCAAAATTCTGGCAACGTTAGTTCCTTTGTCCCCTTCTGAAAGGTAGTTCATTGTGTCATGTCCTCCTAAAAATTTCAAAACCCCACCGGGTATCTGAAATCAAAACCAAACGCTTTAATTTTCCACTACAAAAAATAAATACAATTCCTATTTTTATTTTTTCGATATGTAGACTTTTTTTTTCTGGCCTACCAGTTCACATCCACTCTCTTCTCATCGCACCTCACTGTCCTAAAGAAAAATCCTATTCTTCTAGCGTTCTTACATTTTACTATGAGGTATAATATATAATGTTCCCTTTCTCACACTACCCACCCATACCGTACTCTCCCATCCCGGCTGTTCATTCAACCAAAATTTTTATTAATTCTAGATTTATAAACATTTTTTAAGAGAGATAGTTTGGGCATGCACGAATGAATTGATGAGATGGAAAAGATTTTGATATAAATCCAGCCTAAAAATATTGTTTCAACCTGAGAGCTCCCCAAATTGTCCAATGTCAAGCATTCATACCCCAAAATTTACGAAGTGTAATGCTTTTTTTTTTGTCTCTCTTTGTTTTTGTTCTTTCTTTTTTTTTTTGTGTGTTGTTGTGTGTGTGTGTGTGTGGGGGGGGGTTTTTCCTGATTGGATTGTTGGAAATATATTGTTTTTTGGGAGGATGTGAAATGAGTTAAAGGAAGCGCTTGATTTTTTGAAACCCCAGATTCAAAAAACCCTTTTGGGGCCGTCGCCCCTTCCGTTTCTGGTCCATCCCCCGGAATACCTCCCCCCCTTTACTTCGCCAAAACCCCTTCACTTGATACCTTCAAATCCAGCCTCAAAACACATTATTTCCTACCGAGATTTTCCCCCCAAAAATATCTGTCCCTAATTTTAAAGCATCTTTCACCTTCTAAGTGTTGTTCCGAGGTTGGT
Source organism: Rapana venosa (assembly GCA_028751875.1). Lineage (NCBI taxonomy): Eukaryota > Metazoa > Mollusca > Gastropoda > Neogastropoda > Muricidae > Rapana > Rapana venosa. Next base: position 69,627,975 of record CM054142.1, on the reverse strand, counting down.
GTTTGTTTGTGGTGTTGGTGGTGTGTGTGTGTGGTGGTGTGGTGTGTGTGTGTGTGTGTGTGGGGTTTGTGTGTGTGTGTGTGTGGTGTGTGTGTGTGGGGGTTGGCGCGCGCGTGTGTTGCGTCTTGCGTCATAGTGCGCGCGCGGGTTTTTTGAAATAGTTTTCATTATTTTTAAAGGGAATTTGGCATGCCTGTAAATTTTGGGGGAACGCTTCGATTTGTTTTTTTTTTACAAATTCGGCTATATAAATTCCCATATATTATTTTTTAAACCGATGTAGAATGTGCGAACGCAGTAGAACATCTTGCGCCACAAAAAAACCCGTTTCGCTTGTCGGAAGAGTGGGCCATTGTGTGCCCGGGGCAAGGGATGACAAAAAATTGACAAAACTGCATCACAGGGGGACGGGATGAGAGAAAAAAAAGGCTGGGGTTTATTCCATTTTCCTCCAAAAAAAGAATAAAGTAAATAGGATAATGCTGTTTATTGCCTAAAACCCCAAGTCTCCCTTTATTTTTTTGGTTGTTGCTTTCATCACTCAAATATCCAAAGTTGGTTTTAGGGAAAGGGTTTTTTCTCTCTCTCTCTCTCTCTCCTCTCCCTCTCTCTCTCCTCCTCTCTCTCCTCTCTCTCCTCTCTCTCTCTCTTTTCCCCCTCCGTCTCTCTCTTTCACCCCCCCCCCCTCCTCTCTCCTTCCTTTTTCTTCTCGCAATCTTTTCGCAATTCTTCTGCCAAATTCTCCTTCTTCCCCTTTCCCCCCCCCCCCCCCCCATCCCTCCTCACCCCCGTCAGCTGTTCCCATTTAAAGCATTTCTGTCTCATGGATATTTTGGTGGTCATTATACTTTTTATGGATGAAAACCTTGTATATTCTGTGTATGTTAGATTTTGTTCATTTATATTTATAGGGGTTGAAACTTGCAAAAATTTTAGTTCTGATTGTTTCCGGGGAGGGGGAGGAAAGAAAACCCTCTTATTTCTGAAAATGGGTAAAAAGGGCCCCGTTGCCCCCGGGAACATTTTTTCCCTGTTTCCGTTTTTAAAAAAGAAACCCCATTTTTGGGCCGGGGGGCGTGAAAATTTCCCGATCCCTATTAAAAAAAACAAAGGGTTTTTCTTTCCTGTTTTCAAAAAACGTTTATTTTTTTCTGGGTTAAAAAATTCCAAAAATTTAAAAAAAAAATTTTTTTTTTAAAAATTCAAACACTCTTTAAAAAATTATTTTTTTTAAAGGGGGGGGGGTGTGTGATCCCCCCGAGGAGAGCACCCAAAACCACAAAAAAACCACGGGAAAAATTAAAATTTTTTTCTGTGTCCCCAAAGTGTGCCCTTTTCCCCAAAAAACCCCCCCTGGGTTTGCCCCCGACCCCCCCCCCCCCCAAAAAAAAAAAAAAAAAAAAAAAAAAAACCCCCCCAAACCAACAAAACCAACCCCCAAAAAAAAATCCCAAAAAAATTTAAAAAAAAAAAAAAAAAACCCCAAAAACAAAAAACAAACCCCCAACCCCCCCAAAACCTCCCCCAACCCCCTCCCCCCCCCCCCTCTCCCCCCCCAAAACCCCCCCCCCAAAAAAACCCCCACCCCCCCCCCCCCCAAAAAACCCAAAGGGAAAGAAAAAAAACCACACCAAAAAAAACCCCCCAAAACCCCCAAAAAAAAACCCCCCCAAAAAAAAAAAAAACCCCCCCCCCCAAAACCCCCCCCCCCCCCACCCCCCCCCCCCCCAAAAACCCCCCCCCCCCCCAAAAAACCCCCCCCCCCCCCCCCCCCCCCCACCCCCCCCCCCCCCCCCACCCCCCCCCCCCCCCCCCCCCCCCCCCCCCCCCCCCCCCCCCCCCCCCCCCCCCCAAAAAAAAAAACCCCCCCCCCCCCCCCCCCCCCCCCCCCCCCCACCCCCCCCCCCCCCCCCCCCCCCCCCCCCCCCCCCCCCCCCCCCCCCCAAAAAAAAAAAAAAAAAACCCCCCCCCCCCCCCCCCCCCCCCCCCCCCCCCCCCCCCCCCCCCCCCCCCCCCCCCCCCCCCCCCCCCCCCCCCCCCACCCCCCCCCCCCCCCCCCCCCCCCCCCCCCCCCCCCCCCCCCCACCCCCCCCCCCCCCCCCCCCCCCCCCCCCCCCCCCCCAACTGTATGTGTTTCCCTTCTAGGGTTTTTTTTGCGCGGGGACACCTCTTTTCCCGGGGGGTTCTTTTACGAGGGGCCAAATTTAATTTTGTATAACACACGGGACCTGGGTTTATCGTTCATCCAAAGACTGCACCCAGACCACCATCACGGCTCGGTTTGGGGGGGAAAAATTTGTGTGTTTAAAGGGGGGTTCAAACCACCGCCCATTCCCCCGGATTTTTCGTTTTCCCTAGGCAGGCCGTTTACCTCAGACTACCGTTAAAACCGCCCCGTCTGTTAGTCGGGACCCAGTTGCAGTGAAAGTCGGGTGGTAGTGGAGTTTCCCGTCGTGGAAAATTTTTGACTTGGGTTTGCAGTTTTTGTCCCCAACCCAAGCTAAACACCTCTTCCACGACCCTGTCACCAAAAATGATCTTTTTTTCCCGTTTTTTTGTTGTTTTTGTTTTTTTCTTTAAATTTTGTCATGCTTTGTTGTTTGTGTAGTGTCGTTTTGTGAAGTCTTTTTTTCTGGTCACTTTTTTTTATTTGGAGGACTGAAAAAGGGTGTTGACAAAGCTCGAAGGCGCCCCAAAAGGATTCGGAATCTAGGGATTGGTGACGGTTACCTTTCATGAGCTAATTTTTGGGATGATCGAACGTATTGGATTTGGAATTTCACCCCCAAAACCATTGCCTATTTTTTTCTATAAAAATGTCTTTTTTTGGGGGAAACTTTTGTTATTTCATTACTGTGCATACTGATGCGTTATTCTTTCATTTCTGACATATTGAGTGTTATTTTTTCATTTCTGTACCATTTTCTGATATCATTTAATTATCTGTACATATTGATGCTGCTATTACTCTCGGGGGTTTTTTTTTTTTTTTTTCCCCCGTTTAGTCTTTTGGCAGTGTAGGAAATCATCCACAGTCGCCAAAGAATGTTGATGCTTGTACTTAGCACAAGCATAAGCTACTTGTTTTGTGGCTTATGCTGTTTACGTTCATCTGCAATGCTTGTTTTCTGCTTTTTAAGGGAAATAAACCTTTTTAAAAACCCAAAAATAACGTGAAAAGATGGGCCCGACCCGTTGCAGCGTAGACAGGTTTTACCCTCCTGCTTTAAGCTGTGTGGCCTGGGTGAGATGATGGTCTTCCCTTCAGAACAACGCAGAGGAGCAGCCCTCCTTAAGTCATCTGCTTTAAAAATAAAAAAAAATTATTTATACCACTTAAAGTACCAATTTTTTCGTAAAATTCGGGTGCTCTCCCCAGGGAAGAGAGAGCGCGTCGCCACAAGAGCACTCCACCCTTTTTTTCCCCTGTCTGCAACGTATTTGTTTCCCTATCAAGTGGGGTTGTTTTTTTTCTACAAAATTTTTTGTCAGGGCAACTCTCTTGTCCCCGTGGGTTTTTTTAAACGTGACAAAAATGGTAAATAAACACAGGGACCTGGGTTTTTTTGTCTCACCGAAAGATAGCGCCCAACCACCCCCAGGCCCACTCCTCTTGCTTCTTTTTTGCCGGACTGGGGGGGGAGTCAGCGTCCTTGCAGCACGTGGGAATCGGGGGGGGGGGGGGGGGGAGAAGGGGGAGGCGGGAAGGGGGGGGGGGGGGGAGGAGGGACGGAGGAAACCCCACTTGTATTCAAACTATTTCAGCCCCGAATCCACAAATCGATATTTTTGTCAAAGGGGGAGAGGGGGGGGGGGGGGGGGGGGGGGGAGGGAGGGGGGGGGAGGGGGGAGTGGGGGGGGGGAGGTAGGGGGGGGGGTTAGCTACTCCCACGGGGGAAAAAATCATCGAGATTTGCTCTCTTCCCAAACCGTCTTCTTTCCTGTCAAGTGCTTTTTCCCAAACCCCCTCCTCCCCCCCCCCCTCCTTCCCCTCTCCCCACCACCACCCCCACCACCCCTCCTCCCCCCTTTAGATCCTACCTCATCCCTCCCCCCCTCCCCTCCCCCTCCTCAGTAGTGCCCGGCATTTTTTAAATTTCATCACTAAAAAGTGCCCCAAAAGTGGGTCGCGAGGAAGGGGATTCTCCCCCAAGGGTTTGGTAATATTACTCTTTTTTTTTGTGGAACAAAAAAGAATCTGATTGTACACCCCCCCGGTTTTTTGGTTGAATATTGAATTTCTCTCTCTCTTCTCTCCTCCTCCTCTCTTCCTCTCTCCTCTCTTCCCCCTCCTCTCTCTCTCTCTCCCTCTTGTGGGTTTTGTGGTGTGTGTGTGTGTGTGTGTGTGGTGGGGGTTTTGTGGGGTTTTGTGTGTGTGTGTGGTGGGTGTGTGTGTGTGTTGTGGGTGAGGTGTGTGTGTGTTTTTTGTGAAGCAAGTCAAATCAAGTCAAAAGTATTTCCAATGGGACATTGAATAAGCAAAGCATTTGCTTTTTTTCCCCCCTCAAAACTATCTACTAAGAACAAATTTTTCTTAATGATATACGAAATACTACATTAAGATCCTTTAACCCTTAAATTAAAAACCCTAAAAAAAAAAAAAGGAAAATCGATAAGATAAAACATTTTAAAAATAAAATACCACATTACTTTAAAAACCACACACATACCTACCCACCTCCACAGTGTGTATGTGTTTTTGGGGGGGGGGGGGCTGAGTGTGTGTAATCACGATGGAGAAAGATGAAGAAACAAGTGACAGTCGCTAAAAGATGGAGAGAGAGGGGGCGGGGGGAAAAAGGGGGGGGGAAGGGGAGAGAAAGGGGGGGGGGGGGGAAAAAGAGGAGGAGAGAGGGAGGAGAGGAAGAGAGAGAGAGAGAGAGACAGACGACAGACAGAAGACAGCGCAGACAGACAGGACAGGCAAACAGACGAATAATCTCTATTTTTTTCGGGGGTTACAGAAAAGCATTACATTTTTTTTTATTTTCCCCCCAGCCCTTGCCTAATTGGGACATCAAAACAAAAAGAAAAAAAATAATAGCTACCCCCTCCCCCACAAAAAAACCACCCCCACCCAAACCGCCAAGAGAAAAGAGAGAGGGGGGGGGAGGGGGAGGAGAGACACACAGAAAAAACAGAGACAGAGAAGAGGGGGGGGGGGTGAAAGACCCAGAAAGAAAAACAGAGAGAAAGACAAAAACACACACCACAAAAACCCACAGACAAGACCGACAGAAAAAACAGAGAGAAGGAGAGACAAACAACAGAGCAGACACAAAAAGAGAGGCTTGGAGGGGGAAAGGGATTTTTTCAAAGAGTCTAGGCAAAGACAATAATCATTTACCTCTGTTTTCTGTCTGTTTTCTTTCTTTCTTTCTTCATGTTTTTTTTTTCCAAGCGCCTCTCTTTGTGGGGGATACTGAAGACTAGCAAAGAAAAAATCCTTCTATGCTGTCTGTCGTTGCTTTTCGAGGGTTTTTTTTTTCTCACGCGTGTGCTCTCCTTTTGGGGGGGGTGTGTGTGGGAAGGGGGGGGGGGGGGGACTCTCTAAGGGGCGGGGAAAAGGGTTTGGGGCGATGCGGGGACAATCTGTTAGGTGAAGGGTTGGTCTGTCTTTTGTCTGCTATGGGTGACGGGCTAGGCCCCCAAAAATCTGGGGGAGGGAGAGAGAAGGAGGAGGAGGGGGGGGGGGGGAGGGGGGGGGGGAGGGGAAGAGAGAGAGGGAGGGGAGGGAAGAGAGGAGATGGAGAGGGAAGAGAGGTGGAGGGGGGAGGGAGAAATGGAGAAGGAAGAAGAGAGGGGGAGAGAGATAACAAAACTGAGAGAGAGAAGGAGGGGGAGGAGAGACAGAGAAAGAGAGAAGGGGGGGGGGAGAGGAGAGATGGAGCAGAGAACGAAGGAAAGAAAAAGACAGAAGCCAAAGGGAAAGGGGAAAAGAAGAGATGGGGGGGGAGAGAGGGGGGCAGAAAAGAGAGAGAGCAAGAGACAGAGTGAGAGGTGGAGGGAAGAGAGAGTGAGAGGAGAGATTTAAGAGGAGGGAGAGAGAACAGACAGAGAAGAGAGAGGCAAAGGGGGAAGGGGTCAATTCAAGTCAAAATTTTTTTTCCAGATGGACTTTAAATAAGCAAGCTTTGCTTTTTTTCATCAACCCATCTTTTAAAGAAACATTTCTTAATGATTATACTAAAAGAGGGGGAAAAAGAGAAAGTAAGAGAGAGGGGGAGGAGAACGACAGCAAAAGACAGAGAGAGAAGAGAGAGTGAAAAGGGGGGAGGGGGAGATGGAGAGCGAAAGGAGAGGGGGGAGTACAAAAAGGGGGAGAGAGAGAGAGGAGAGAGAGAGAGAGAGAGAAAAGAGAGAGAGGGGGGGAGAGAGAGGTGGAGAGGAGAGAGAGAGAGGGGGCAGAAAAATCGAGCCGGGATACAGGGTTTTGAGTGGATTATATGAATTAAGTAAAGAAAGAGCACCAGAAAAGGGGAAAAAGGGAGAGCCCAGACAGACAGCAGACAGACAGACAGACAAACAAATAGTCAGATACAGAGTTTTGAGTAGGTTATCTGAACTTTTTAAAGAAGCACCAGAACAAGGGGGAGAGGACGGGACAGGACAGACAGACAGACAGACAGACAAACAGTTGGACAGAGACAAACATACAGACAGACAGACAAACAGAGTATCTTCGGTATTCTGTGCCAAAAAGGCAGTAGGATGGCAGACAAAAATTCCCATACATTTTTATGCGTTTGTGTGTCACACACACACACACACACACACACCACACACACACACACACACACACACACACACACACTCACGCACACAAACACACACACTCACTCACACACACATACACACATGCACGCACACACGCGCGCGCACACATACACACACGCACGCACACTCACACATACACATACACACACCGCGCGCACGCACACACACACATGCAGTAAATAATTCTGAACATTTAAACCGAAACTGGTTGTGTTAGCTCAATTCGACAAAAAATAATAAATATCAATATCGGAAGCACATCCAAAAACAGATAAGACATCAAAGACATGATTTTTTACACACACACGCACACACCACACTCTCTCTCTCTCTCTCTCTCTCTCTCTCTCTCTCTCTCTCTCTCTCTCTCTCTCTCCTCTCACTCTCTCTCTCTCTCACTCTCTCTCTCTCTCAACTCTCTCTCTCTCCCTAGGATAGCCTAGTAGTTAGAACATTGCGCTCGCAATCTGACGACCCGGGTTCGATTCCCGTTCAAGGGGATATTTTCCCCTGGAGTTAACATCAGTGCAGACTCCACTCTCCCCAAAAGTCCTTCGGATGAGACTATAAACCGAGGCCCCGTGTGCGAACGTACGCAGACCATCTTGTGCACACGTTAAATCCTGTTCCGCTTTTCGTAAGAGTAGGCCATTGTGTGCTGGTGGGAACAGATGACAGAATTTACAAAACCGCATACACACGGGGACTAGATACAAAAAGCACATAAGTGCTTATTCCATTATCCTCGATATAAAAGAATAAAATAAAATAAAATAAATAAAAATCTCTCTCTTCTCTCTCTCTCTCTCCTTTTACAAAACTGCATGTACATGGGGACTAGATGTAAAAAAGCAAGTGAATACTTATTCCATTATTCTCGAAATAAAAGAAAAAAGAAAAAAATAAGAATCTCTCTCTCTCTTTCTCTTTCGTTCTCTCTCTCTCTCTCTCTCTCTCTCTCTCTCTCTCTTCTCTCTCTCTCTCTCTCTCTCTCTCTTCTCTCTCTCTCTCTCTCTCTTTCTCTTTCTCTTTCTGTCTCTCCCTGTCTCTCTCGCTCGCTCTCTCACACACACAGCCCACACACACACAGTCTCTCTCTCACACACACCACACACAAAAGACACACGCACGCACGCACGCACACACACACACACACACACACGCACGCACGCACGCACACACACACACACGCACGCACGCACGCACACACACACACCATACATTTCAAAGCATAAGTATACCATAACATACACGCGTGCGTGCGTACGTACGTACGTGCGTGTATGCAAGCATGCATGCGTGCGTGTGCTTTTGTTTTGTTTTTGTTTAATGTCCATTCACTACTTGGTGATAAGGACACACCCGCATTCAAACCAACATCTCCTTTTCTCTCTCTCTCTCCTCTTCTCTTCTCTCTCTCTCTCTCTCTTCTTTATCTATCTATCTTTCTATCTATCTATCTATCTATCTCTAATGTATGTATATTTATATTCTCACAACTGTCTACAATATATGTCTTACTGGGGAAGAATATATAATCTCAGCAACTGATGTTATGAATGCTGAGAGTCATATAAAACTTCTTGAACAGTGGCATATTTTTCATGAATATCTATTCCTCTCCTTTTAAACAGGTCAGTTAGGATTGGGCAATCAAACAATAAATGGCGGATTGAAAGAGTTTGAGAACAGCAACATGTAAACATTTTTTTTTAGAAATATTTGGTGTTCCATGCATTTAGCCTCATTTTATATATTAAAATTTCTACTTTCCGTGAGCAAGACATGTTTTCAAAGTGTGGGTTTTCTTCATTTTGGTATGCATACAATTCATCAATTTAGCGATAACTTCATGCGAGGACAATGCGAGATTGGAATCAAACGTTTCAATGTTACAATCAGAGGCACCTTGTTTTGCTAAAGAATCAACCAACTGGCGTGTCCGTACGTACATGTATGGCCACTGTACTGACTGGTCCAACACAGTAAGGACATCCGCTGTCCACTGCTTATCACTAGGGCCACGTGTGTGTCAGTCTCCATTGAAAGTCCATAGCGTTTCCTCCCTGTCGGCAAGACTGTCGACTGGCTGCTCTAGCCTACTGTGTAGTTAGTGGGGTTAACATAGGGGGGA
>CM054142.1:69616419-69618564 GCA_028751875.1 Rapana venosa | reverse complement strand
AGTTATGCATAATTTTCATTGAGAAGCTCGCAGATCCTGTGTTTTAGGTAGGGTGAGAGGTTGTTCTGATTCTGACGAAATATCTGACATTACCTAACAAACTAAGCAAGGTACAGGTAAGATAAATTCAAACACTTTTTTTAATGAAAAGCTCGCACGTCTTCACTGCACAACTTCACACTGCGAAATGACAAGACAGCTAGGGCTCGGTTGCTAACAACATAGAGTTCTGAGCGGAAATGTCGTCACTGTTACTAATCAGCTGATTCTATCTAGTCTTGTGATTGGGGAAAGGTAAGTAACATGTCTAGATATGTCTTATGGGGCGGGAGACACCCTAGCGCTACCGAGACACCCTAGCCCTACCTATTAAAATCTCGTTATTCAGTTGTCAAAGCCTATTGGCGTGCTGTGTGTCATTCAAGCAGCTGGCGAGGTGTGTGTCTCCTACCCCATTTCTTTCTCCCTCTTCAACTCTTTTTTCTGTGGACCAGTATAGCATAAATTCCCATAATGTTATAGTTTTACCCATCAAAAATAAATTAGTATTACTTTCAGTTTTAGTAGAGAGAAAGGGAAAAAGGGGCCTCAAGGTAAACTGTTTAGTTTTTATATAAAACTATGCAAGTTTTGGTTCGATGAGGCGAAGCCGAATCGGACCAAAGTTGCCTGGTTTTGGATAAACAGTAAGTGGTTGAGCTTGAGGCCCCTTTTTCCCTTTCTCTCAGCCAGAATTTTTTTTGTTAAAGGTGGCGCTATTCATGCCGTGACGTGCTTTTGGCACAACCAGGTTTTAAAAAAAAGTTTTTAAAAACATTAGGTGGCGCGACACTTGTGATGACACGTTCTGATCCCTGTAAAGAGTGGCTCGAATTTTATGCTGAGAAAAATAATTTGATGTTCTATTCTTGTTCAGAAGGACTGAATTGAAAGGGGGTATAACAAGGGTGCACACAATGATTGGTTCTTCACAGACCATAGCTTAGGTGTGCGGATGTATACAGTGAACAAGGTTTTAGAAATGGGGTGAGTTTCCAAAAGCTAAAAGCTATATCATGAGCGCAGGCTTATATACCTGTGGGGGGGGGGGGGGGGGGGGGGGGGGGGGGGGGGAGGGGGGGTTGGGAGGGAAGGAGGGGGGGGGGGGGTTGACCTAACAGTCATAGCTCATACTATAACGGTTGAATAAATATTCATTAAAAAAAAGAGTACTCTTCGTTTGTACACACACGGAGAGCAGGAGAGCAATAGGACACCCGTGTTTTTTCTTTTCTTTTTTGTTTTTTAAAAACCTACTCTGAAGTCAAGTTAAAACACGCTGTAGGCAATCTTTCTTTTGAGAGTCGGTACACCCGTACTGCTCCTGGGGACTTTCCTACTTGTAAGCTGCGGATGGCTTCTTCCACTTCTTCCCTCAGTAACATCTTCAACATCAGAGAGACCTGTTCCACAACTTCATCGACTTCAAGAAGGCTTTCGACAGAGTATGGCACGAAGGCCTGTGGCAGGTCCTCAGAATGTTTGGCATTGAAGAAGGACTAGTGCAAACCATTCAAGCGCTATACAACACCGCAAGCAGTGCAGTCCTTCTGAACAATCAGGTCGGAGACTACTTCAAAATCACAGTTGGGGTTCGACAAGGATGCCTGTTATCTCCAGTCCTGACTAATCTGTTCTTGGAAAACATTATGAGAGAGACCCTCCATGACTTCCACTCTACCATCTCCATTGGCGGCAGACCCCTCAACAACTTACGGTTTGCCGATGACATTGACCTCATGGGCGGAAGTAACACAGAGCTGCAAGATCTTACGACCAGACTTGAGAACAGAGCTGGAGCATATGGGATGGAGGTGAGCTCGGAGAAAAGTAAAGTACTTGTGAACAGCACGAGCAACGCCACTGCTAAAATTTACATGAATGGCCAACAACTGGAGGAGGTAGACGCTTTTAAATACCTTGGCGCTACACTCACAAAGGACGGGCGATCGACGACAGAAATGAAAGTCAGAATAGCCATGGCAACATCTTCCATGACAAAACTCACCACCATATGGAAAAGTAAAGAGATCAGTTTCCCAATCAAACTAAAGCTCTACAAAGCCCTAATTCAGACGATCCTGCTGTACGGAAGTGAAACCTGGA
>CM054142.1:69588919-69613919 GCA_028751875.1 Rapana venosa | reverse complement strand
CTCCTCCTTCTTCTTCTTCTTGGTTTTCTTTTAAGGGTTTGACTTCACTTAACCTAGTGTAGTTATAGTTGTGTGTGTGTTTGTGTTGTGTGAGAGTTCCTTTTTATTTATTTCATTAATTTGTTGGGTTTGGTGAATTTCATAACGCAATGCCTGGGGGGGAGTGGGGGGGGGGGGGGTGGGGTGGGGGGGGGGGGGAGGGGGGGGGGGGGTTCAAGCTCCCGGTATGCATTGAACCTTCTTTGAACTGACGTGCTTGTGGGCCTATTGTCGTGGGGACGGGATAGCCTTGTGGTTAGAACATTGCGCTCGCAATCTGACGACCCGGGATCGATTCCCGTTCAAGGGGGATACTTTCCCCTGGAGTTAACATCAGTGCAGACTCCACTCTCCTCAAAAGCCCTTCGGATGAGACTATAAACCGAGGCCCGTGTGCGAACGCGCGCAGAACATCTTGCGCTCACGTTAAATCCTGTTCCGCTTGTCGTAAGAGTAGGCCATTGTGTGCCGGTGGGAACGGATGACAAACTTTACAAAACAGCATGCACACTGGGACTGGATGTAAAAAAAAGCACATAAGTGCTTATTCCATTATCCTCGATATAAAAGAATAAATAAATTGTCGTCAGTCTTGTGTCTTGAAACCTTTTGGTGAAAAGTTGTGTCAGTGTATGACCCTTGTCTTTGTGTCAGTGCGTCTCTGTGTGTCTCTTTCTGTCTGTCTTGTCTGTCTGTTCGCCTTGTCTGTGTGTTTGTCTGTCTTGTCTTGTTTGTGTGTCTTGTCAAATGTTTGTCTTGTCTATCTTGTCTATCTGTCTGTCCGTTTGTCTGTCTGTGTGTGTGTCTGTGTGTTTGTTTGTTTGTCTGTCTCTGTCTTGTCTGTGTGTTTGTGTGTTGTTGTTGACTTCAATTTTACGTCCGTTCACTTTTAGTGATATTAGACGCCCCCCCCCCCCCCCATCATCCCCTCCTCTGTGTGTCTGTGTGTTTGTTTGTCTGTCTTTTCTGTGTGTCTGTCGTGTCTGTCTTGTCTGTGTATCGGTCTGTCTGTCTCTGTATCGATGTTTTTCTCTGTCTTTTTATCTATTTCTCTTTTATTTCTGCCTTATCTGGTGAGTGTGTGTGTTATTTTATTCTTTTATATCGAGGATAATGGAATAAGCACTCATGTTCTTTTGTACACCCAGTCCCCGTGTGTATGCGGTTTTGTGTAAATTTTGTCCTCTGTTCCCACCAGCACACAATGGCCTACTCTTTTGCCCGCTTTCCGACTTTTTATTTTTACGTTGCACAGTTTATTCCGGGTTTTTATTTTGTTTTTACCTTCTTCTTTTCAAAATACACACTATCTAACTTCGATTTTTCTGTAAAAAACAACAAACAAACCCCAAACAACCCAACTTGCCAACCAACCAACCAACCAACCAACCAAGATTGTCCTGTACTCGTGCTTTCCATCGTATTCATTGCAAGAAAGCAAACCCGTTTTTTCTGAAGCAAGCGGACTCGCGCTCACAAATTATTCTATTATAATGCACATGGGAAAGTGGCGATCAGTTGAAAACGCTTTTCAATCGTTCTTGTGTGTGAGGCATTGACAGCAGTGCCAAAAGGCTGACAGGCACACAAGAAAAACATCCCCAAACTACAGACAATGACAATGACAATGAAAAATTATTTTTTTATCGAGGATAATGAATAAGCACCCATGTGCTTTTTTTATTTTTTAAATCCAGTCCCTGCCCTTAGGGATATATAAGAGAGATAGATAGATGGGATAGATAGATAGAGAGAGAGAGAGATGAGAGGAGAGAGAGAGAGAGAGGAGAGAGAGAGATGAGAGGAGAGAGGAGAGAGTGCGCGGTGTGTGTGTGTGTGTGTGTGTGTGTTGGGGTGGAATTGAACCTAAGACTGTTCGAGTTTGTTGTCCACCTGCTAGACTAGACGTTCAGTCCACTTTCTCAATCAGACTGGGGAGAAAGGGAGAGGCGAACCTCACGTCTTCAACAAGCAAACCAAACAAAAAAAACCCGAAAGAAAAGAAAAGAAAGAAGGTGAGCAGCAGTATTCACGACGAGAGAGAGAGAGAGAGAGAGAGAGAGAGAGAGAGAGAGAGAGACAGACAGACAGACAGACAGAGACAGACAGAGCACAGAGAGAGAGTGGACATACATGCACATGGAAAGAAGAAGAGACAGACAGAGAGAAAGAGAAACACAGAAAGAGAGAGCGAGATGTACACACAAATCATGCCCAGAGAGAGAGAGAGAACAGAGACAGAGTCAGAGACAGAGAGAAAGAAACAGAGAAATAGAGAGAGAGGGAGGTACAGAGAGAGACTGAGAGAGAGACAGACACAAAGTCAGAGAGACAAAATCAGAGAAGAGACAGAGACTGAGACAGAGAGAGACAGACAGAGAAAGAGAGAGAGAAACTGAGAAACAGAGACAGAGAAACAGAAGACACAGAGAGACAGACAGAGAAACCGACAGGGGAAAAAAACCCAAAACAATCAAACAAGCTTGACCGTCTTCAAATCGGTACAAGCTCATTAATCAATCGATCGATTAATAAATTGTCACCGGGCGACACCAAAGTCACATCACCGCAATCTCAGCCACACAATCACCCCCCCCGCCCCCGCCTTCCCATCCCCCATTCCCCCCCTTCCCACACCCACCCTCCCCGACCCCAAAACCCCAGTATTTAGCTATCAATCATTTTTTGAATCATACACCAGTTCGGGCCGATTTTCGGGTGGGTTCTTTTTCTTTTCTAAACTCTCCTCTCTCTCTCTCTCTCTCTCTCCTCTCTCTCTCTCTCTCTCTCTCTCTCTCTCTCTCTCCTCTCTCTCTCGTCTCTCTCTCTTTCTCTCTCTCACTCTGTGTCTGTCTCTCTCTCTCTGTGTCTCTCTCTCTGTCTCTGTCTCCCATCCTCCTTACCCCAACCCCTCCTCATCCCCCCCCACCCCATTTCCACCCCACTCCACCCTAACGCAAACGCTCTGAACTATGTCACTCAACGGGTATGCCCCCCCCCCCCCCCCCCCCCCCACCCAAGGAAAACTTGGATCGTTTTAAACAGGACGCGTTTGACAGTGTCAATGTGCTTGTTTCATTCCCACCATTTTTCTTCTCTTGGGGGTGGTTTGAAGGGGAGGTAAAAGTCGGAGAAAATCTTGCAGAAGCGAGTTTAGCAGTATCTAGAAATCATTATTGCGAAGTTCTAGTGTGAGGTGAAAGTGTTTCTGGAGAATTAAAAGAAGAAACAAGGGGGTGGAGTGAAGAGGTTGTTCTATTTATTGCGTGGTTTCTGTACAGCCCAGACAACATGTGATTTGTCCCCAAGATGGCTCTTCCTTCAGAAACCTGTCTTCACAAGACAGGAAAATGTGAGTATCTAAAAAAGACCCCACCTGTAAAACTTGTGTCATGTTGTATTAGTGTAGAATTACTTTTGTATTTTAAAAGAAAAAGAAACGGTTGGCTGATGTTAATCTATGCTGATAATATATTATAATATAAAAGTAATGATTAAACCATGCTACGAAAAACATGGATTTAAAAAAAAGATAAGACACCATCCTGGTAATTAAAATTCAGGTTTTTGTTTTAAATCCCTGTCATATGTTTTCAGGGATTTGTAGATTTGTACTGGCTTTTGGTACTTCGCTCCTCTACGACCACATAGGTTATGGGACACCTTTACCTTTTAAGAAGCTGAGGTCTCTGATGCTTCGCTCCCTAACTACGACCCCATAGGTTATGGGACACCTATAACTTTACGTTTATGACAACCTACTTCAGCTACTTTGCAGCGTTTTGGGTTGTTGTGTTACATGATTCAGCGCTATTCGAATTCCGGACATTATTATTGAAAATACTATTGTTATCATTATTACTATTATCATTATTTAGTAGTAGTAGGAGTAGTAATAGTGACACTTTCTGAAGAAACAAAATCATAAGTGAAAAAATTTGAGTTGACATGTAGCAGTCAATCACAATAATCGTGTAAACCCATTGTTATTATTACTATTATTATTATTGTTACTATTATTGTTATTATTATTATTATTATTATTATTATTATTATTATTATTATTATCATTATTATTACAGGATCAAAATGGTACCTCCTCTTCCGTTTTCCTCTTCTTTTTATAAAAAAAACAAAATTCAAATTCCTTGGAAAAATATCTTACAATTATATTATTTCAGTGAATCAGCTTTAAACAGCTATTGAGCAGAGTCGTCCTGTTTGTTAAAGAAAAGTTTGTTTCACTGTTTAAACGTATTTGGGTAATATTTTACCCTCACCTTTTGGTAAACAACAATCGCCACCACCGTATTCTAATATCTGTCGGGCCTTTGGGCTCCTTCATAAGCGGAGAGCAGGAATGTCTAGACAGGCTGGTTACTGATTGTGGGCAGACCTGGGAAAATCGAGCAGAAACATTAACGGTATTGATTGTGCGCAGAACTGGGAAAATCGAGCAGAAACATTAACGGTATTGATTGTGCGCAGACCTGGGAAAATCGAGCAGAAACATTAACGGTATTGATTGTGCGCAGAACTGGGAAAATTGAGCAGAAACATTAATGGTATTGATTGTGCGCAGAACTGGGAAAATCGAGCAGAAACATTAATGGTATTGATTGTGCGCAGACCTGGGAAAATCGAGCAGAAACATTAATGGTATTGATTGTGCGCAGACCTGGGAAAATCGAGCAGAAACATTAATGGTATTGGTTGTGCGCAGACCTGGGAAAATCGAGCAGAAACATTAATGGTATTGATTGTGCGCAGACCTGGGAAAATCGAGCAGAAACATTAACGGTATTGGTTGTGCCCAGAACTGGGAAAATCGAGCAGAAACATAACGGTATTGATTGTGCGCAGAACTGGGAAAATCGAGCAGAAACATTAATGGTATTGGTTGTGCGCAGACCTGGGAAAATCGAGCAGAAACATTAACGGTATTGGTTGTGCGCAAAACTGGGAAAATCGAGCAGAAACATAACGGTATTGATTGTGCGCAGAACTGGGAAAATCGAGCAGAAACATTAATAGAAACATTAATGGTATTGATTGTGCAGAGAACTGGGAAAATCGAGCAGAAACATTAATGGTATTGCTTATGCGTAGAACTGGGAAAATCGAGCAGAAACATTAATGGTATTGATTGTGCGCAGAACTGGGAAAATCGAGCAGAAACATTAATGGTATTGATTGTGCGGAGAACTGGGAAAATCAAGCAGAAACATTAATAGAAAAACATTAATGGTATTGATTGTGTGCAGACCTGGGCAAATCAAGTAGAAACACTAATAAAAACATTAATGGTATTGATTGTGTGCAGACCTGGGCAAATCAAGTAGAAACATTCATAAAAACATTAATGGTATTGATTGTGTGCAGACCTGGGCAAATCAAGTAGAAACATTCATAAAAACATTAATGGTATTGATTGTCCGCAGAACTGGGAGAATCGGGCAGAAACGTTAATGGTATTGATTGTGCGCAGAACTAGGACAATTGAGCAGACACATTAATAAAAAAAAAAATTAATGGTATTGATTGTGTGCAGAACTGGGTAAACCCAGTAGAAACATTAATAGAACATTAATGGTATTGATTGTGTGGAGAACTAGGAAAATCAAGCAGAAACATTAACGGTATTGATTGTGCACAGAACTGAGCAAATCAAGCAGAAACATTAATAGAAACATTAATGGTGTTGTTTGTGCGCAGAACAAGGGCAATCGAGCAGAAACATGAATTTCACAGCAAGAAGATGAACTACTTGTCACCACAACATCTCAGCTTTTAAACATGTTGGCAGTTCGTCTGAATAGCTTGTATAATATTTTACGACCCTGCACAACTGACAGCTGGCTGATTATATTCTTATCTCAAGCATGCAGGATGCTGATAGTAGTATGAGAAAAATAAAAGACACATCAACTCCTTAAAGGCAGACGTATTCAGGATAAGGAAAAGTCCTTCGAATGAGGCTATAAACCGAGGTCCCAATGTGCGAACACACGCAGAACATCTTGCGCACACGTTAAAACTCTTTCTAATTTTTTGGGGAAAAAATAGGCCATTGTGTGCTGGTAGGAGTGGTTGACAAAATTGACAAAACTGCATACACACGGGGACTGGATGTTTTTTTTAAAAAAGGACATGCGTGCTTAGTCCATTAATCTCGAAATAAAAGAATTTTTTTTCAAAAAAGTGCCATGTATTACACACTGCTTTTCAGCAAAAGCAGATTTCTTAAGCATTAACATCCAGGGTGCTCTTCCTCTAGGAGAACACGTCGCCACACGTACAGCGCCACCACCCATTTTCTTCTGTTTGAGGATGTATTCTGTTCTCCGATGAAAGTGACCTTTTGTGGTTTTTTACATAGAAGCTTGCCAGGGACGACAGTCTTGTTGCCGTGGGTTCTTTTACATACGCGAAATTATTTTTTGCACGCAGAATCTTAGCTTATCGTCTCATTTAAAAAAAAACACCCCCCCAAAAAACACTTATACCCAGGCCACCCTTCATGATCTTCGGACTGGATGCGGATCCGGGATGGGTTACTACTAACAATAGGGGTGCATTACTGATAGACCGCCAGTCCACCCTGTAAAGGTGTTTACCAGGATGGCAAAAGATTGGAAAATACCCCAGGCGCACTCAACCGAATAATTTATTCTGAACGTGGGAGAAGAGTTGCCTGGACATTGTACTAGCTCACTTTTATTAAGGGGAACAGAGAAAGAGAGAGCGCGCGCGCGCGAGAGAGAGAGAGAGTGCGCGCGCACACACACACACTCAAACACACACACACACACACACACGCACACACACGAGTGCAGATTTAGCAACGGATCCTGAAATTGAGGTGTATGAAGCTAGCTAGCTACCTGTGCTTTCAATTAGGACTTAAGTATGATCCCCTACCTGTCTTTCTTGCTCTGTTTGCTGAAAGAAACATAATATGTAGTGTGAACAATAGCAATACAAATCAATATTGTCTTCCAATACAAACCAAATATTGTCTTCTAGCTCATTGCAACATTTTTTTCCCAATAGTTTTTTTTTTTAAAGTATTGGTATTATTCAAAACATTAGGCAGTGAATAAAGCGTTTCAGTCAGTTTTCTTCTCTGTATTTACATCTTCTCCATGAAGTGGCAGATACAAATATGTGATAAATAATCCTGAAAATATTCAGCCTAACTGCAACATTAACAAAACTAAAAAATAAAAGGCAAGGAATTTCTGAATGTGAAGTGGAGAATTTATTATGGTAAAGAAAAAAAAAAAAGTCCCCGAAGATAATATCATTTTGCTAAGGGAGGTAAACCATTGTTTCTTTCAAAGAGAGGTTTTGTAAGAATTTTTAAAACGATATTTAGTGTCTTTTTAGAGCTCTCCGCTGTTGTATGTAATTAGCGTAATGTACACGCGCGCGCACACACACAAACACACACACACACATACAGAGACACACACGGACACGCACGCACACACACAAATAATGCAATTATTGATTCTATTATCCGGACAAATATTGCTTTTGTTGACAAAGTAGCTATCAAAAATGCTGCATTAGCAATATTTACAAGGAGCGCGCTCGTGTGTGTGCTGTGTGTGTGTGTGTGTGTGTGTGTGTGTACACAAATAATAATAGTGATAATAAATGGAATTTATATAGCGCTATATCTTGCAAAAACAAATCAAAGCGCATATGCATACATACACGCCACTTGCACAATCAAAACACACACACACACACACACACACACACACACACACACACACCACACATATATATATATATATATATATATATATATATATATACATATACATACTACATACATACATACATACATACTTACACACACACTATTTGATGATGATGATGATGATGACCATGATGATGATGATAATGAAGAAGAAGTAGAAGAAGAAGAGCAAGAAGAAGAAGGAGCAGAGCAGCAGCAGCAGCAGCAGCAGAAGAAGAAAAACAAGAAAATGCAAAGGAGATGAACAGAAGAAAGTGAAGAAGAAGAAGCAGAACAACAACAACAGCCACCGACCCCCCCCCTATCCCCCTCACCACTACAAACATCTGTTTGGAAAGGATGAGGACGATGTATCCTCTCTGCAGTCAGGTATCTTCTGAAGCATTGTGAGGTATATTCAGTGCAGCCCTAACTAGCCACCTCAGTGACACTCCACAATGAAATGAGTTGTATTGCACCTGACCCACTTTTTTGTGGGGCTAGAAGCCATTTTAGGCGGGTGGGGAGGGGGAGGGGGTGAGGTTGTCAATTTTGAGATTTTGATTGATTGATAAAGCTGTAGCCATTATTCTAACTTGTACTGAAGTATCAAGGTGAATTTGATTATAAAGCTATAGCTATTATTATACCTTGTACTGAAGTATCGGGGTGAATTTGATTATAAACTGTAGCCATGCTTTTATACTGAAGTATCAGAGTGAATTTGATTATAAAGCTATAGCTATTATTCTACCTTGTACTGAAGTATCAGGGTGAATTTGATCATAAATCTGTAGCCATGCTTCTAACATGTACTGAAATATCAGGGTGAATTTGATTATAAAGCTATAGCTATTATTCTACCTTGTACTGAAGTATTAAAGTGAAATCGTCTTTCCTTTTGCCATGAAATCGCAAAAACATCCAAGCCTTCATTCTGACCACCTTTTAGGATGCGAAACTTGTCAATGTCTCATTTATTTTGTCACGCCTTACATGAAGTCTATCGTTTTAATTCGTCCTAATTGTTCATGGAAATGTTCGATTTTCAATCTGGTATGTGTGTGTGTGTGTGTGTGTGTGTGTGTGTGTGTGTGTGTGTGTGTGTGTGTGTGTGTGTATCGAATAGCCTCTTTATTATTGCAGATTAATTTGGTGACATTTCAACAACTTAAATTTGACCTTCGGTACAGTGCGACCTATTATGGGGTGCAGGGTTACATTTTTCTTTGTTCTGTTGTGGGTGTTTTTCCCCCTTAAAGAAAACTTTCACTGCAGGCATAGTCAATCCTGAATCGCAGGTGATTTATTATTATTATTTTTTTTGGGGGTGTGGGAGGAGGGGCTTGCTTGGTGTTTTTTTTAAGCAGTACAATGTGGTAAAAAATATTTTTACCCCCCCTCCTCCCCTCTGTCTGTCTGTCTGTCTCTCTGTCTCTGTCTCTGTCTCTGTCTCTCTCTCTCTCTCTCTCTCTCTCTCTCTCTCTCTCTCTCTCTCTCTCTCTTTCTCTCTCTCTCTTCACGAGGTTGTGAAAAATTTTACAGGATTTTGTGAACTATTCAAGGCTTATGCATTCTCTCTTTGCTTGCCTTTCTGTCTTTCTGTCTGTCTGTCGATCTCTTCCTCTCTCTCTCTCTCTCTCACACACACACAGAGATACATCAAACCAAACAAATACCATCCCCCAAAACAACAACAATAAAACAACAACAACAATTCACCCCCACAGCAACCTCTCTGTGTCTGTCTGTCTGTCTGCCTCTCTCTCTCTTTCATGCCTTCCCCCCCACCCTCCTCATTTGGTGTATTGTGGCCTAAGGCCGATGTACCATTTCAGAGTTCAGAGTTCTCTCTCTCTCTCTCTCTCTCTCTCTCTCTCTCTCTCTTCTCTCCTCTCTCTCCTCTCTCTCTCTCTCTCTCTCCTTTATTCATTATAGGCCTTGGCCCCTCATGAAGGGGGTGTGTGTATATAATCAACATTCCAAAACATGTTGTATAAGAAACATTTATGAACAGAAGAATAATACCTCAAGTGCAGAAAGTATTTCTAATTTTAAAAGCTTTATACAAATAAATTGCTAGTCGCTTATTAATGCGTTCGTTAGTAGATGACATAAGTATACAAAGTCTAAACATGGAAGGACAGCTCACATAGTTTTGCGGTATCAACTGAGTTCTAAGATCATTTAACATAGGACAACATAATACAAAATGAACTTCGTTATCGACAGACCCCTTACATAATGGACAAAGAAGATCTGTAACGCAGTGTTGTCTATAGCGAAGATTGTGCACAAACAATTCAGACATTCCAAATCTAAATTTTGTCATAATATGTTTAAGATGTCTATCCATCGCATTCGCATTAGCATTCGCATTCTCGCTCTCTCCTTCTGTCTGTCTGCCTGTCTGCCTGCATGTCTTCCTCTGGAGCAGCATCTCTGGTGTGGCACTCAGCAAAAGCGCGTTTTCTTCACACTCACATAAAAAGTGACCTGTTTTCTGAGTTGTTTACAATTCATCACACCACGCAATGCCAGTTGAAGGACTCCCCATAGCTCTGGGGAGCATGCTGAATGCATGCAGCCCTTCAAGACATGACCGGCAGTGTCTTTATTCAGAATCGAAGGTAGGTCGCGGCAAACACACTGTTGTAGGTCTCAGACTGACTGATTCCGCCGTGGAGGGGAGGGGAGGGGGTGGTGGATGCCAGGGAGCTTACCAGTATAGCTAGCATCCCCACCTTCTGGAAATTCTCTGCCAGGAAATTCCCTCTGTTCTATCCTTATCTTTTGTTTCTGCCTTGATTTATTTTTCTTTCGTCCTGTTAGCTCCTTCTTGTTTAGTTTCTGCTTTCTTGGTCCATTCTCTTATCCTGCCTCTTCCCTCCACACCCCCCTCCCCCCCAGAAAGATGTAAAAGATAACAATTTTTGCCCATGCCAAAGTCGGACGTACGCGCACCTACATGTGCTGGGCCTGACTTGTCAGGCGCTTAACGGCAGCACAACGCATTTTGGCTCTTATGACAGACAACGGTAGTTGCTGTGTGAGTGTTCAACAAAGATGAAGAAGACTGAATGAGACATCACATTAACTGAAGAATAACCTGTCCCTGAAGAAGACCATAGCTACCTTGTTGAGTACAGAGAAAAATGTCCCTCTCAGGTGAAAAGAAACGGAAGGCGAGCTGAATATCCCATACAGGGACAGAAAGGTAGGCAAACAAGGGGCAAGCAGCACATGTGTGTCATGTTCTAACTTGTTTCTGCTTTCACCATCCAGTGTTTTTTGTTTTAGGTTGTTGTTGTTTTATAGCGCTGGTGCTGAGAATGAAACCGTTTGTTTTTGTTGTTGTGCGTTCCCCAGCTTAACACCTGAGGCATTAGCTTAAACAATAGTTATGTACTCTACCACACCTAGGAATTGCTGTTTGACTAGAAAATACACGCTGGATAAGAAGTTTGTGTGTTTGTTCTGACTTCATGTGTTCACACCTGAGTGCATTCCTTCTTTTGGTCATTTTACCAAAATGAAGAGCACATATATATATATATATATATAAAACAGAGCGGAGATATTTGATCTGCCACAACTCTGTACAACTTTTCGGTTACAAGAGCGCACAATACGAACAAGGAGGATGTGGCCTTTAAGAATGAGGCTGCATAAATATTACAATTTACCAGAAGGCAAAGTGTTTGTAATGGGTAATTTTCAACCACCACCCAAGGAAACAGAGCGCTGCACAATTTGCAGGTGTGTCCAAATATAGTAACACGTCACTCTGAACACATGGGAGGTAATCTACTTACCACACCATCACATATATAAATATATATAAATATATATATATATATATATATATATGTGTGTGTGTGTGTGTGTGGTGTGTGTGCCAATCTGATGCACATAGTCACATACTGACAGTGCTTAATGATAATTATAAATAAATGGGATAGGGGAACGGGATAGCTCAGTGATCAGAGCACTCACTTTTCCCCCAAGCCAATGTTAAGCAGCATCGAGCGTGGTTACCAACTGGATGGGTGACCGGCTTGCGCACCTTGGCTGCCGTACAGTCCCCCAGTTCACCCAGCTGTAAATGGTACCTGCCCTCTTTAGGGTCAGGGAAGGTAAAGCAGCGAGGGAGAGGAGATGGGCGCTACCCTCACTATTCTGGCCCCCTTGAGAAGCTGAGGTCTCTGATGTCTCGCTCCTCTACAACCACATAGGTTATGGGACACCTTTACCTTTACCTAGATGTCACCAAGTTTACACAGCGAACACAAGAGTAGTGCAAACACAACTTTTTCTTCTATTGCTCAGCAAGAGTTCCCAGGTTCACCGCTGGTGAAACGTTGTATTTGTGACGGTGTGTCCACCATTATGGTAGTCCCATTCCAACTTTCAGTACGATGTCTAAACACATACCAGTAGCCCACGCCTTTTTTTTTTAAAGCTTGCCATTCGTTCCTACTGGCACACAATGGCCCATTTCCACAAAAAAATGCAGACCTGGTGTTTAAATGTACCTGCTCAAGATGTTCTGCCTGCGTTCGCACATGGGACCTTAGTGTGGATTTTAGGAGGAGTGGAGTCGGTACTGACGTTAACTCCAGGGGGAAAATTCTCCTCTGGAATGGGTGTCTCGGTGGTGGCTCGAACCTGGGCCGTCAGATCGCGAGCACAATGTTCTAACCACTAGGTTATCCTGCCTTCAAAAGTGCACATGTGGCTGACAGTGTGCAGTGTAGTGTGTGTGTGTGTGTGTATGTGTGTGTGTACGTGTGTGTGTGGTGAGTGAGTGAGACTGTGTGGTGTGTGTGTGTGTATGTGGTGTGTGGTGTGTGTGGTGGTGGTGTGTGTGTGTGGTGGTGGTGGTGGTGTGTGTGTATGTGTGTGTGGTGAGTGAGTGAGAATGTGTGGTGTGTGTGTGTATGTGGTGTGTGTGTGTGTGTGATGGTGGTGGTGGTGTGTGTGTGTGTGGTGGTGCTGGTGGTGGTGTGTGTGTGTATATGTGTGTGGTGAGTGAGTGAGAATGTGTGGTGTGTGTGTATGTGGTGTGTGTGTGTGTGTGTGTGTTGTGCTTGCGTGCTAGTCTTTCGGATGAGACAATAAATCGAGGTCCAGGGATATGCTCTGTTGCACACTATCACATTTTCAGCAGACAACCCCCCCCCCCCCTTCAATGGGGTTTTGCAAGATAAGCTGGCTTTGCTTTACTTTGTCCTGCCCTCTCCTGGAAATGGATAATATATCAGAGGTGGGAGGTAAGGGGTTGGGAAATAGTGGGGTGGGGGGTGGGTGGGGGGGGGGGGGTGGGGGGAGAAGGAGGAGCTTGGTTAAGAAGAAGAACTGGAATCACGGACGGGGGGGGGGGGGGGGGAGGGGGTTGTTTAGAAAATGAATGGCTGTCGGACGGAGAATACGTTTCTAACACTAGTTTGAAAAACCTTTTGTTGTTGTTGTTGTTGTTTGTTGTTTGTTGTTGTTTTGTTTCGTTTGTTGTTTTGTATTTGTTTTTGTTTTCAGGTATCCCAAATAGTTGACGCATAGTCAATGATTGGTAAAATGTGACCGCAAAAAAAGTTTTCGAAAATTATTATTTAGAAAGTGTTTTATTTTGGATAAGTGAAGTAGCCTGTGAGCTAGGCGTTTACCTAGTGACATTATGTGATCAGTCCAAGTCATATTTTTGTCAATGGTAACACCTAATTCAGGATCACTTTCAGCATGACCTTACTGGCATGACTTATGAGGCTGATTGTCCTGTAGTTTTGGCACTGCTGGAGATTTCCTTTCTTGGGGAGAGTGATGATGAGTGATTGGGTCCATGGTGTAGGCCACTCTCCGGTCTGCCAGATCTTGATGTCTGTCACTGCTTTTCCCCCGAGTTGGATCAGCTCTGCTGGGATGTTGTCGATTCCTGCTAATTTTCCTTTCTTCAGCGATCTAATTGCTACTTCTACTTCCTCGCGTAGAATTGGGAAGTTGTCTTTATTCGATGAGGCTTGGCTTGCAAGTACGCTGGGGTCGCCTAGCGTCTGATGATTGTAGAGTTCGGAACAGTATTCCGTCCGAACTCTACAGGCACAAGAGATCATCGCCGAAGAGCAGGCCGGTTTCCGCCCAAATAGAAGCACCACAGAACAGATATTCAACCTGAGGGTTCTGTGTGAGAAATACAGCCAGCATCAACAAGACATCTTCCACGTCTTCATTGATTTTAAGAAGGCCTTCGATAGAGTATGGCATGACGCTCTGTGGGCCACCATGAACAAATTCAACATGGGCCAGAAGCTGATCCACACCATCAAGGAACTCTACTCAAAGGCCACCAGTGCAGTACTCGTACAGGGCACGGTAGGGGAATGGTTCCGTACCTCAGTTGGGGTCCGACAGGGATGTCTGCTGTCGCCGACACTGTTTAACATTTTCCTCGAACGCATCATGACTGACGCCTTGGAAGACCACACAGGCACAGTCAGCATTGGAGGGCGAACAATCACCAACCTCAGGTTTGCCGATGACATTGACGGTCTGGCAGGAAATGAAGAGGAGCTGGCCAACCTAGTGAAGCAACTGGACGAAATATCCTCACGATACGGCATGGAAATCAGCGCCGACAAAACCAAGCTCATGTCAAACAGTGCCCAGCCAATCACCACCAAGATCACTCTCAGCGGAAAAGAACTGGAGACAGTTGACCATTTCAAGTACCTTGGAGCCATCATAAGTGAGGAGGGATCGAAGACCGAAATCCTAGCAAGAGCGGCACAAACAGCAGCAGCAATGGCAAGACTGAAGACCATATGGAGAGACAGAAACATCCCTCTCGGAACCAAGGTAAAGTTACTAAACGCGCTAGTCATCTCAATCATGCTTTACGCATGTGAGGCATGGACACTGAACGCAGACCTACAAAGGAAGGTCCAAGCAGTAGAAATGAGATGCCTCAGAAGGCTCCTTGGCATCTCATACAAGGACCATGTCACTAACAATGAAGTCCGCAGAATGATCACTCAACAAGTGCGGGACTATGAAGACCTACTGACCACGGCGAAAAAGAGGAAACTCAGATGGTATGGGCACGTAACACGCTCAGAAGGACTTGCAAAGACCATCCTGCAAGGAACAGTCCAGGGGAAGAGAAGACGGGGCAGACAGAGGAGAAAGTGGGCCGACGACATCCGTGATTGGACAGGGGAGGACTTCACTGTCACCCAGGCACTCGCCCACGACCGCGCTAAGTGGAGCCAGCTGGTCCACCGTTCGTCCACCATGCAGCGTCCCTACGACCCTAGCAGGTTACGGGACCAGTGAACAGTGAACAGTGTGAACACCTAATATTTTATGAGAGTCAACTTCTTCAACTATTCTGTTATCCAATAACAGAGGTTGAAACCTATCGTTCATTTTTGCCTTTTCTGTCTTGCTGATACGTACATAAAGGTAAAGGTAAAGGAGTTCCATAACCTATAAGGTCGTAGGGGAGGGAGGCGTCAGAGACCTCACTTCGCTAGGGCCAGCATATTGAGGGCGGCGCCCATCTCCTCTCCCTCGCTTCTTTACCTTCCCTGACCCTAAAGAGGGCAGGTACCCATTTACAGCTGGGTGAACTGGGGGAACTGTAAGGAAAAGCCAAGGCGCGCAAACGGTCACCCATCCAACTGGTAACCACGCTCGACGCTGCTTAACTTGGCTGGGGGAAAGCGAGTGCTCCGACCACTGAGCTATCCCGTCCCCGATACGTATATACACTTTGTTTTTTGGGCATTTAAGGACATGTGGTTTAATTGAGTCCAAATAATCAATCTGTCAATACTATATTGAAATTTTCGAGTTAACCTTCAGGAGTCTGAATCACTACAAAAGAGAGTGGTATAGTCGGCAAACATTTAACTGCTACATTTAGTAAAACAGGGTAAATCATTTACATAGACTGAAAACAAGAGTGGTCCCAATACTGAGCCTTGTGGTACCCCATATCTAATGGGTGGTAGTTCTGATGCTTGATTATTTACAGATACAAGCTGCTGCCTATTAGACAGAAAAATTTCTAGTAGTTGGATAACTTCAGGTGGCAGTTTGTACAATTCTAATTTGCACAATAACAAAGAGTGGTTCATCACATCAAATGCTTTTTTTCAAAGTCAACAAAAAGGAGGCCAGTAAACTTATTGTCATTTATATTGTAAAGGAGACTGTCAGTGAGATGAGTTAGAGCAGTGTGACAGGAATAGTTTTTACGAAACCCTGATTGATCCTCGTGCAACAGACTGTTTTTTATAAAGTGAGAATTTAAGGATGTTTGTATCGTTTTTCAATGGGTTTAGATAGTACAGAGAGAATTGAGATTGGCCTGTAATTTGAAGGAGAAGAACAGTCGCCTGATTTATGGGCTGGTATAACTTTTGCCTTTTTAAACTTGAGAGGAAAATACCTTTTCTCAATACATAAGTTGTATTCATATATGTCAGTGTTTCAACAATAACGGGACTAGCGAGTTTTATAATCGGCGCATCTAACTAGTCTAGATCATGTGTTCTAGAATTCGTTTGCATTTCTATGCTGTCTAATACGTCAAAGATTGTCATTGGCTGGAGATTAAATGGAAAGTTAATATGTTTTGAGTTAATATATTGTTCTAGGTAATGAAGATCATTTTCGCTTGACTTGCCACATGTTATAACTTTATTTGCTACATTTGAAAAATGGCTGTTTAATTCATCAGCTGATATGTCTTTCATGAACTGCTGACTTTTTGAAACATGTTTATTACATAATGTATTGATGGCTTTCCAAATCTGGCGAGATCTGTGTGTGAGTGTGTGTGTGTGTGTGTGTGTGTGTGTGTGTGTGTGAGACTGTGTGTGAGTGTGTGTGAGTGTGTGTGAGTGTGTGTGTGCTAGAGTATGTGAGTGTATTTGTTCATGTTAGTTCTTGCATTTAACGTCTGTACAGTATAAGTGATATTAAAGGGATATGAGTGCATATGTCGTAGAGTGTGTACGTGTGTGTTTGTGTGTACGTGTGTGTGTGTGTGTACGTGTGTGTGTGTCATTTAGTGTGTGTGTGTTAGTGTGTATGTGCGTGTGTGTCTGTGTGTGTATTTTAGAGAGTGTTGGCATGCTCGCATGCACGCATACGCACGAGTACGCATGTACCATTTAGGAAAACACACATACACAGGCATGCATACACACACGCGCGCACACACAATTATCTGTAGAGTAAATTATGCCTATAAAAACTAAAGTCTTTAGAGCATAGTCGAACCACATGCTTTACGGAGGGCAGACAGATTACCTTCCAAAGGACTGCTTATTTTACGTCATGGCAAACAAAAGTACTAATCCACTGTCCTCCCCCTGCAGTGTCAAAAGATAAAGGTGTCCCACAACCTACAAGGTCGCAGGGGAGCGAGGCATCAGAGAACTCAACTTCTCCAGGGGCCAGCATATTGAGGGCGGCGCCCATCTCCTCTCCCTCGCTGCTTTACCTTCCCTGACCCTTAAGAGGGCAGGTACCCATTGACAGCTGGGTGAACTGGGGGACTGTGATGAAGCCAAAGCGCGCAAAGGGTCACCCTTCCAAGTGGTAACCACACTCGATGATAAAATCAGTACCCTCTGTTACAAATGCCTCCACAAAACAGCACCTTCCTACCTCTGTGAATGTTTACACCGGTACACTCCGCGTTCCCTCCGCTCTGCTGCAGATACCTTGTGCTTAGGAATACCTAGATTCAACCAGTCCACCGTTAGCTGGGAAAAAGCGAGTGCTCCGACCACTGCACTATCCTGTTCCCTTGTGCGGTGTGATGACTAACAAATAGAAGATGTTTGTCACTTTTACTTATATGCCTTAAATACAATGTGTCCTGAAGAAAACAGTCATATTCCTTTTCACTGTTGCAGATTTCCCTTGGGCTCTTAAAGTCCAGCTTCTTTATATCAACACCAAAGCTAATTTGACACGCAAAGACGGGTTATTTATTTATTTATTTTTTTGCTAATGGCTACATAATTATAGGAAGTAACAATATTCATCTTACATGAAAGTGCATGTTTAATTGTTCTTCCTATGAGTCATATGGCCTACCAAAAAAACCACACCCAACAACTAAATTAAAGATATTGTTATTGTTGTAACACGCACAGACACACAGACAGACACAGAAACACACACACACACACACACACACACACACACACACACACACCTGAGCATTTCGAAGGCTTGTAAGAAAGAAATTCACCAATCTACCCCGCGCTACTGCTTTCATTTGCACAAAAAAAAAAAAATGGAGATTCACTTGCCCCAACTGACGGACTTGGGTGTGTGTGAGTGGGGGGAGGGTGGGAAGTGAAGATGACTAGACAAAAGAGTATATACATAACAACAACGCCATCAAAGGGCCTGCAAGTGATTGAGAGAGAGAGAGGGGGGGGGGGGGGGGGGGGGGGGGGGGAGAAGAAACGGACACAAAGCAAAAGGCTTTTCTTCCTTCTCTGTGTAAAAGCCACTTCGCCAATCCGACAAGATCGTTGTACAAGCTCACCTGCTGCTATGTAATAATTATTATATCCATTTACACCCTTTCAGCTGTGCGCGCGCGTGTGTGTTTTGTTTGTGTGTCTTGTGGGGTGGGAGGGGGGGGGGTGTAATGTGGGGATGGGGGATGAGGTGGGGTGTAGTGTGGGGGTTTGGAGTGGTGTGTGGGGTGGAGGGTTGTGGGGTTGGAGTGGTTAGGGTGGGGTGGGTGGTGGTGGGGGTGGGGGGTGTAGTGGGGGTTGGGGGTGGGTGTAGGTTTTGGGGGTGGTGATGGGGGATTGGAGTGGGTGGTGGGGGGGGGTGGTGTAGTGGGGTTGAGTGTGTGTGTGGTTGGATGTGTAGTGTGGTGGTTGTGTGTGTGATTGGAGTTGAGAGAGAGATAG
Organism: Rapana venosa; assembly: GCA_028751875.1. Classification (NCBI taxonomy): domain Eukaryota; kingdom Metazoa; phylum Mollusca; class Gastropoda; order Neogastropoda; family Muricidae; genus Rapana; species Rapana venosa. Next base: position 69,595,187 of record CM054142.1, on the reverse strand, counting down.
TATGTGGGTTGAGTGGGGAGGGAGGAAAGAAGGAGGAGAGAGAGATGGAAGAGGGTAGACATGTGAGGACAGGAGTAGTGAACAGGGATGGGTGTGGGTGGGGGGGGGGGGGCAGCAGTGTGTGTGTGTGTGTGTGTGTGTGTGTGTGTGTGTGTTGGGTGTGTGAATGGAAGGTGAGAGAGAAGAAAAGAGTGGTGGGGGAGGAGAAGGAAAGACAAGGGAGAGAGAGACGGAAAGAAGGGAGACAGACAAACAGACAGACAGATAGACAACAGAGAATGTGTGTGTGTGCGTGTGCGCGCGTGCGCGTGTGTGTGTGTGTGTGTATTTGATTGTTGTAGATGTACCTCTTTGAGAAGGTGTGGGTATGTGTGAGAGAGAGAGATTCAGATTCAGATTCAGATTCAGAATATTTTATTGCCATTTAAGTCATGTAGACTTATTTGACACAACAAAAACACCAACTATAATTATTATCTATTTTGGCTTAAAGTGATGTACACTAAAAACATGTTGTATTCTACTTCTCTTTTTCTCTTTTCTCAAAACACTCATACACATATCTGATGATATCTGCTTGATATATATCAACTGTGATTATGTCACTTAATTTATGTACACAGTTTTTGCGTTCTTTGTCTTTCGTTTTGATTTTTAATAACAAATTATTTCTGAGTTCATCATATAAAATGCATTCATCAAGTAAATGAAATTCATCTTCAATTTTGTTACAGTGTCTACATTTTCTGTCCTCTCTGGATATATTTTAGTGTCTCCCTTTCTCTATCATTAAATTGTGACAGCTTGTGCGAAATTTACAATATGTCTTCTTATGAGTTTTGTTTTCATAGTTTACTAAGTATGGTTCCAATCTGTATTCTTTGGTAGCAAAATCATAAAATTTTAGTTTTGCAAACTCTTTCTTTTGGTAGATCCAAAATGTTTTACACATGTCCTCAAGTTTTCTTCTAACAGCATAACTCAACCGATGAACATTAAGAGTGCTTTGGTTCTTCCAGACATGTTTGAATCCAATTGCGTACAGAATATTTTTCACTGTGTTTATCCATTTATCGTATGTATTCTTCTGATACAAATAATCGTATACTATTCTAATATAAGAGTCTGGTTTTGATTCTGTCAAATGAATCCAAAAGGATATTATCTGGCATATGATTTTAAGGGTCAGTGGAAATCTCCCTAATTCACCCAAAGTGGGTAGTACTAATGCTTTTTTTATGAACTCCTATCATTTGTTTACAAAATTTTACATGAAAATTCTCATACAAAAATTGATTGAATAAGCATGCCTTGAACAGTTTATCAATATGAAATTCTGTCTCCCCATTAAAACAAAAAGGAAACCAAACTTCTGCTCCATAGGTTAAAACAGGGGTTATCAGTGAGTCGAATAAACGCATTATTATAGTAGTCTTTAAATTTTGTCCATGAATTGCCCTTTTAAAGGCGTATAATGCTTTGTTGCTTTGTTTTACTAAATGTTCTTGTGTTGCTTGAAATTTCCCGTTCTGATGAAAAACGACACCTAGATATTTATAAGTTTCTACTGTTTCAATTATATGCTCTCCACATTTAAAATGAATTGGAAATTTAGGAGGTGATTTCGTAAAGACTATTACCTTTGTTTTTGTTTTGTTTATCTTTAAACCCCAATTAGAACAGTATTCTTGCAGTTTATTCAGTTTAGTTTGAAGACTTATTTGGCTGTTGATAGCAATGCCAGGTCATCAGCATAGAGTAAACAAGGAATTCTGTCTTTTGCGGTTATATATGGCGAATCTTTCTCATCAGTATATTGAACTATATCATTGACATATACATTAAATAATGTAGAACTTAATGTATTTCCCTGATGTACCCCTTTTCTGAATATGATTTCATCTGTGTGTTTGCCTCGTATTTTTGTAAATATTGTTGCATTGGAATACATGTTTTTAATGACATTAACAGTTTTGCCTGTTATTCCTATTTCGTTTAACTTTATAAGAGAGAGAGTGTGTGTCTGTGTATGTGTAAGTTGTAGTGTGTGTATGTGTGTGTGTGTGTTCTCTCTCTTCTCCTCTCTCTCCTCTCTCTCTCCTCTCTCTCTCTCTCTCTCTCTCCTCTCTCTCTCTCTCTCTCTTCTCTCTCTCTCTCTCTTTGGTTTCTTCATGGTTGTTTTCCGTTTTCTTCATGAGGGCCTGGTGTAAAGAAGCATCTGGCTTATCCCATAATTCTCAATAACACATTCAAGTTTGACACACTCTCTCTCTCTCTCACACACATACACAGTCCGCTCATTTTATTTATTTATTCATTTATTTTTTTTATTTATACCACTTTAAGTCACGGCAGACTTCTCTGTGTGAAATTCGGGCTGCTCTCCCCGGGCAGAGCACGTCGCTACAAGAGCAGCGCCACCCTTTTTTCTTTCTTTTTTCCTGTCTGCAACAGTATTTGTTTCCCTATCAGAGTGGCTTTTTTTCTACAGAATTTTGCCAGGGGACAACTCTCTTGTTGCGGTGGGTTCTTTTACGTGCGCTAAATAATCATGTGCAACGCACGGGACCTCGGTTTATCGCCTCATCCGAAAGACTAGCGCCCAGACCACCACTCATGATCTAATGGATAGGGGGAAAAGTTTCGGGTCCAAACGGGATTCGAACCACCGCACACTTCCGACCCGGACTTTTCGCTTTCTAGACAGGCGCGTTACCTCTAGACCACCGATCCACATTTTCAGATGCCATAAGATGAGCTGGCCTTTCCTCTGACATGGGGTACTTCCAGCATGTTGGCAGAATTCATTCTTTTCTCGGGTCTGGAAGAAATGGTCATTTCTCAAAACACAATGCAAAACTTTCCTCCTTGTGTTGCCAACTCACACAAATTACAAACCATGTTAGCACAATCGTCTTTTGCGCATAATCATATCGTTTCAAATGCACAGCAATGTCAGGATACGCCACAATCTACATTTTGGTCATGTTTGTGTAACACACACACTCACACACTTCAATATTATCATTAAGAAATTTTGTTCTTACATAGATCGCTTGGCGAAAAAAACACAAATGCAGTGCTTAATAATAATAATAATAATGATGATAATAATAGTAATAATAATAATAATAATAATTATAATAATAATAATAATAATAATAATAAAATAATAATAATAATAATAAATGGAATTTATATAGCGCTGTATCTTGCACAGACAATTCAAAGCGCTTGCACTCAACTCATGCAACAGTCATGCAACCAATAGCAAGTAATAGTTCTAACAAGTCCACATGTACACACACACACACACACACACACATACACACACACACACACACACAGAGGATATACACTTTAGCAGGGTGATGGGGTTTCAGCTGTTGAAAAGCAGGGACAACTTTGTAATGGAACGAAACAGGAGAGAACATTTCAAATAAATCGTCTTGAGGCCGGATTTAAAAGCGTCATTAAAAGTGTACCATCTTGCGATAAAAATTTGACTTGACTTCACACACACACATACACAAACTTACACACACACACACACACAAACACACACACATACCAACAAACACACACACAAACACACACACACACACACACAATATTCACTCATTTCTCTCAGCGGTGTGGGGTACAATACAGAGTAACCCTTTTTTTTTTTTTTAAATGTTGCTTACTGGAAGAACCTCTCGCTGCTTTGAATATGCTCGTTCCACTCTTTTCACATACTAACAAAAACAGCTAGCCCTTGCTTGAAGGATTTTATAAAGTGTTGACACTTTAGACTCCTTGATAGCCCTGTGCCACACAAATAATAATAATAATGTATGGAATTTATACAGCGCTGAATCTTGTAAAGTAACAAATCAAAGCGCTCACAAATCCAAGGGTGTACCCATACAAACATGCGCTATTTTAAGATGTCCAAGTAGACTTACACTACACAACCATGTTTGTGTGTAGCATTTGATACGAGCTTTATTTTCATGGCAGTCGCTTATCCTCCCTACCAGTGATCTTATTAAGCCAATGTAGAATAGTTTACCAGCAATATTTCTATACACGTCTTTGAAGAGAATAACACAATTGTGATAGGTTCTATGTAATTTACTTTTTGGATGATGATGCATTTTCATGGAAAAAAATCTATGTTTGAATCCAAGACTTGACACTAAATACTAAGTGTACTAGCACTTCTGTTTGTTTTTTAACCCCCGTCACAAAGGGGTTGTGACATATCTGAATAACTCAACTTTACTCTGAAGTCCTCTCTCCCCTCTCTCTCTCTCTCTCTCTCTCTCTCTCTCCCCTCTCTCTCTTTCTCTCTCTTCTCCACACACACAAACACACACACACACACACACACACGCGCACGCACGCGTGCACACACACAGAGAGACTCCACTCTCCCCAAAAGTCCTTCGGATGAGACTATAAACCGAGGCCCCGTGCGCGAACGCACGCAGAACATCTTGCGCACACGTTAAAATCCTGTTCCGCTTTTCGTAAGAGTAGGCCATTGCGTGCCGGTAGGGACAGATGACATAATTTACAAAACCGCATACACACGGGGACTGGATGTAAAAAAAGCACATAAGTGCTTATTCCATTATCCTCGATATAAAAGAATATAATAAATAAATAAAATAAAAAACACACACTCTGGCAACCCCAGCACCCCCCCTCCCCCCCCCCCCCTCACACACATACACACGCACACTTCCCTTCCTCCTCCACCCCTCCCCCCTCCCCCCCCCCCCCCCACACACACAAACACTGACACCCACCTACCCCCACACACACACACCCACTCACCCACCTCCCTTTACTCTCTCTCCACCATCCACATAATTATGGACAAATCTCAAAGGTAAGCCACGCCCTTCATTAACGGGGCTGACACAGAAGGGAAGAGAGAACAATGGAAATGGTACCAGTCCCTTTTTCTCTCTCTCTCTCTCTCAATAAACTGGAGAAAATCCACCTGTACTTGTTGGGGACGGGATAGCTCAGTGGTCGGAGCACTCGCTTTCCCCCAGCCAAGTTAAGCAGCGTCGAGCGTGGTTACCAGTTGGATGGGTGACCGTTTGCGCGCCTTGGCTTCAGTACAGTTCCCCCAGTTCACCCAGCTGTAAATGGGTACCTGTCCTCTTTAGGGTCAGGGAAGGTAAAGCAGCGAGGGAGAGGAGATGGGCGCCACCCTCAATATGCTGGCCTCTAGAGAAGTGAGGTCTCTGACGCCTCGCTCCCCTACGATCTTATAGGTTGTGGGACACCTTTACCTTTACCTTACTTGCTGGGGCATCAGGGGACATACAGTGGCCATTAGTAACCCCCCCCCTCCCCCCCACCCAACATCCCAACCCCCACCCCACCTGACTCTTCTTTCTGCAGTTTTCATCTGGTCTTTTAGTTTTTGGAGTCTGCCTCATCCTAATTGCCTGCTGGTCAGAGTGATGCGCTCATGATCTGCTAACCCGGGTTCAAATCTCGTTCTAGAGGATTTTTCCTCCGGAGTTAACATCAGTGCCGACTCCACTCTCCCCCCAAAAGTCCTTCGGATGAGATTATAAACCGAGGAGGTCCCGTGTGCAAACGCACGCAGAACATCTTGCGCACATGTTAAAACCCGTTCCACTTTTTGGAAGAGTAGGCCATCGTGTGGCGGTAGGAGTGAATGACAAAACTTAATAAAAACTGCATACACACGGGGACTAGATGTTTAAAAAAAAAAAGCACATGAGTGCTTATTCCATTATCCTCATAGTAAAAGAATAAATTAATAAATAATTATAAGCACCCACATGCATGTATTTTTGGGGAATACAATGGAGTAGTTAAGCCTACCATTTGCATACTCGTTAGTCTTCTCCTGCCGTTGATTGGTAAGCGAGAGAGAGAGAGAGAGAGAGAGAGAGCGAGAGAGAGAGAGAGAGGAAGATGGAGAGAGAGGGGGGAGAGAGAAGAGAGAGAGAGAGGAGAGAGAGAAGAGGGGAAAGAAGAGAGATAGAGGGGAGAGAAGAGAGAGAGAGAGGAGGGTGGAGAGAGAGAGAGAGAGAGAGAGAGAGAGAGAGAGAGAGAGAGAGAGAAAATTAATAAGCATGTACATGCTCTTGTCGTCCAGCCCTTCGAGAAACAAAGAGAGAGACAGAGATAGAGAAATAGGAGACAGAGAGAGAGAGAGAGAGGAGAGAGAGAGCAGACAGACAGACAGACAGACAGAGACAAAGACAGACAGACGAGAGAGAGAGACACAGAG
>CM054142.1:69573919-69578919 GCA_028751875.1 Rapana venosa | reverse complement strand
CATCCGTCAGCCTGTCCGTTTGTCTGTCTGTCCATCTGTCTCTCTGTCTGTCTGTCTGTCTGTCTGTCTCGGTGGTATTGTGTGCTGTTGCTGTTTGCTTGTACAGATAGCCTGCTGTTTGTGATACTGCGACGGAGGGGGGGGGGGGGGGGGGGGGCGGGATAGCCTGTTAACCGGTTAGAGTGATGTATTCGTGATCTGCTGACCCGGGTTCGAATCTCGTTCAAGAGGATTTTTTTCCTCTGGAGTTGACATCAGTGCCGACTCCACTCTCCCCAAAAAAGTCTTTGGGATGAGACTTATAAACCGAGGAGGTCCCTTGTGCGAACGCACGCAGAACATCTTGCGCACACGTCAATATTAAGACCCGGTCCATGTTTTTGGAAGAGTAGGCCATTGTATGTTCGGTGGGGAACGGGTGGGAGGGTGGGGGGAGGGAGGGGGATGGATGTAAAAAAAACAACAACCAAACCACACGAGTGTTTATTTCATTATCCTCCAAATATGTATGTTTGTCCGTCGTGTCCGACGATGACCTCCAAAACAGCAGAGGAGGCAGCTGCTGTATTGGAAACTGGGCAGACATTTGATTATAGTGGAGATGCCTTGCCCACAGCACACCCCCACTCTCTCGGCCAAGTGGGCATAAGGACAGTCAGCATTGGAGATGTTCTCCAAAGGCCAACCAGCCTCCAGGGCTGCAGCACATAAGGACTGTAGCAAGTCAAGCCTCCTAGTCAGAGAGTCATAGTCGACCACTGAAGACTAAGCTGTCAAGTGGAATTCCATGAGTGGGAAAGAAAGCCACTGGTCATACATACAGCCTCTCACTTTGCTGTTGTTGCCCCCAGCGTCAATGGTTTAATCAAGAACTGTGATAAAGCCCAGGAATATAAGAATAAACAAAATAACTGAAATAAATAAGCTAGCCTGCTGCTGTACAAGTACTGTTTGTCGTGGCTGGCGCTGCTCTAGCATGTGCAGGGCGACGGGTTTTTAAAAAAAAAATTCTTTCCTTTTTTCTTTCCCTGGGGGGGGGGGGGGGGGGGGGGGGGGGGGGATGGGGGTGGGGGGGGGGGGGGGGCAGGAGGAGGGGGGATTTTTTTTAAATGTAGGACGAGGGAAATCTGTGTTGATTGAAAGTGGCATACAGTATAGTGGAGTGGAGTGAGGTGGAGTGGAGTATAGTATAGTGTCGTATCATGTCGTGTCATGCAGTGTAGTATAGCATAGCATAGCATAGCCTAGCCTAGCGTCGTGTCATGTCGTGTCATGCAGTGTAGTATAGCATAGCATAGCATCCTTCGGATGAGACTATAAACCGAGGTCCCGTGTGCGAACGCAAGCAGAACATCTTGTGCACACGTTAAAACCCGTTCCGCTTTTATTTTGTTATTTTTATTTTTATTTTATTCTTGTATATCGAGGATAATGGAAGAGTAGGCTATTTTGTGCGGTGGGAACGGATGGAAACATTTACAAAGCTGCATACAACGGGGACTGGATGCAAAAAAGGCACACAAATACTTATTCCATTATCCTCGATATAAAAGAATAAAATTAAAAAAAATAACTAGCGTAGTATAGTATAGTACTCTTTAGTACAGTATAGTATAGTACAGTATAGTATAGTATAATATAACAGTACAGTACAGTATAGTATAGTATAGTATATTACAGTACATTATAGTATAGTACAGTTTAGAATAGGTTATTACAGTACAGTATAGTATAGTATATTACAGTACAGTACAGTATAGCATAGTATAGTATGGTAGAGTACTCTAAAGTTTAGTACAGTATAGTATAGTATAGTATAGTATGGTATAGTATAGTATGGTATAGTATAGTATAATACAGCACAGTACATGGCAAGTGCAAGACAGTGCAGGTATAGTTAAAATGTGATACAATACGTTACGATGCAATACGATACAATACAGTGCAACTCAACAACGCCCTGAAATACAATATAATTTCACGTAGTGAAATGAATATAATCTGTCTTGACTGGAAGTAAAATTATACAGAGCATAATTATATAGTAGAGTGGGGGAAGGGATAGCTCAGTGGTCAGAGCACTCGCTTTCCCCCAGCCAAGGTTAAGCAGCATCGAGCGTAGTTACCAAATTGGATGGGTGACCGTTTGTGCGCCTTGGCTTCAGTACAGTTCCCCCAGTTCACCCAGCTGTAAATGAGTACCTGCCCTCTTTAGGGTCAGGGAAGGTAAAGCAGCGAGGGAGAGGAGATGGGCGGCGCCCTCAATATGCTGGCCCCTAGAGAAGTTGAGGTCTCTGATGTCTCGCTCCCCTACGACCACATAGGTTATGGGACACCTTTACTTTTACCTTTTATTTAGTAGAGTGGAGAACAAAACAGCGCAAGACAGTATGCACGGTACAATAAAACCAAGTATAATCAGATGCGATACATTATGATACAATCCAGCACAACTCAATACACCGCAATACAACAACATTTCACGTAGAAAAATGTGCCTTGACTGGAAGTGATATTGTACAATATCTATTTTATAATCTTTGTGTGTGTGTGTGTGTGTGTGTGTGTGTGTGTGTGTGTGTGTGTGTGTGTATGTGTGTGTGTGTGTGTGTGTGCGTGCGTGCGTGCGTGTGTATGTGTGTGTGTGTGTGAAAGTCAAAGTCAAAGTCAAGCTTTTATTTTCAGATGGTACATTGAATAAGCAGTGCATTTGCTTTTTTTCATAAAGCCATCTATCTAAAGAGAAAAAGAGAGAGAGAGAGAGAGAGAGAGAGAGAGAGAGAGAGAGAGAGTGTGTGTGTGTGTGTGTGTGTGTGCGTGTATGTACATTTGAATTTAACTCTGTTAATTGTTAGTGGTTGTATGTATGGGTGTGTTGAATGCGAGCGCTTTGATTTCTTTTGGCAAGGTATACCGCTATATACATTTAATTTATTATTTATTATCATTAAGAGGTATTTTACAATATAGTACAAAGAGAAATGCAGGACAGTATGTACGTGTGTGTGATTGTATGTGTACGTATGTGTGTGTGTGGGTAAAAAAAGGTAAAGGTAAAGGAGTCCCATAACCTATAAGGTCGTAGGGGAGCCAGACGTCAGAGACCTCAGCTTCTCCAGGGGCCAGCATATTGAGGGCAGTGGCGCCCATCTCCTCTCCCTCGCTGCTTTACCTTCCCTGACCCTAAAGAGGGCAGGTACCCATTTACAGCTGGGTGAACTGGGGGAACTGTACTGAAGCCAAGGCGTGGCGTAAACGGTCACCCATCCAACTGGTAACCACGCTCGACGCTGCTTAACTTGGCTGTGTACCACCCCTGTTACAGCGTCAGTTCCAAACACTCTCCCACCCGGACCCTCCAGCATAGTCTGCCCTACCTCCACCACCCTCCACCCTCACCCCCACCCCCACCCCCTACCATACCCCACGCCGCCCACCCCACCCCACCCCCCCCCACCCCACCCTATAACCCTGAAATCACCCAAGCAGAATGAATTCTACCATAACCTTGGCCCTTACAACCATCCGTGATATATTACTCTACCCTCACCCCCACCCTACCCTCACCCTCATTCACGCGCCTCTCCCCCCCCCCCCCCCCCCCCAAAGAGAGTCTGTCTGTCTCTGTCTCTGTCTCTGTCTCCTCTCTCTCTTCTCTCTCTCTCTCTCTCTCTTTGGAGGAGGGGGTTGTTTGGGTGTGTGTTTTTTTTGGTTGGTTGTTGGTTGGTTGGTTGGTTGTTTTTTTTGGGGGGTCTTTTTTTCTTCTTTTTTATTTCTTATTATTGATTTTTGTTTTTTGTTTATTTTTGGTGTTTTTTGGACGTATTTTTTGGGTGGTGGTGGTGGTGGTGGTGGTTGTGGATTTTTTGTTTTTGTGGGGAGAGGGTTGTTTTGATTTTGGTTGTTGTTCTTCTTTTTTCTTTTGTTGTTGTTTGTTTTTGTCAGAGAGCTGGATGTAAAGAAAACAAACCCAACAACTGCTGCTTATTCTATTTCCCTCTTTGAATAAAGTTTTCAAAGTTTTCAAAGTTTTTCAAAGTTCTCTCTCTCTCTCTCTCTCCCTTTTCTCTCTCTCTCTCCCTCTCTCTCTCCCCTCTCTCTTCTCTCTCCCTCTCTCCCTTTCTCTCTCCCTCCTCCCTTTCTCTCTCTCTCTCTCTCTTCTCTCTCTCTCTTCTCTCTCTCTCCTCTCTCTCTCTCTCTCTCTCTCTTCCTCGCGCTTAGTTTAATGCCCCTCGCTCTCATTATCTTGGTTATTTTCCACCCGTTCAACACTCCATTGATTCCACGCAGAGAGAGAGAGAGAGAGAGAGAGAGAGAGAGAGAGATTTCCCCCTTATGCATTCTGTTATTTCGAGTATAATGGAATAAGCCCTCATGTGCTTTCTTCCTTTCTTTTTCAATTTTTTTTTTTACATCCACCCCCACCCCCCACTCACTCTGCGTCTGTATGCAGTTTTGTCAATGTTATCATCCCCTCCCCACCGGCACACAATGGCCTACTCTTCCGAAAAAGCGGAACAGGTTTTAACATGTGCGTGCATTCGCACACGCGACCTCGGTCTCTTAGTCTCATCTGAAGAAAAAGAATTTTTTTTTAATTAATTTTTTTTTTAATTTTTTTTTTTTTTTTTTTTGGGTGGTGGGGTGGAGTCAGCACTGACGTTGACTCCAATGGATGAGACTATAAACCGAGGCCCCGTGTGCGAATACATGCAGAACATCTTGCGCACACGTTAAATCCTGTTCCGCTGTTCGAAAGAGTAGGCCAATGTGTGCCGGTGGGAACAGATGACAAAATTTAAAAAACCGCATACACACCCATAATTTTTTGTAAAAATCATCTGAGCGCTTTTGATTTGTTTTTGCTTTACAAGATTCAGCGCTATATAAATTCAATACATTATTATTATTATCATATAATTATCATCGAACGGGATTCGAACCTGAGTCAGCAGATCACGACCTCTTACCAGCCAGGCTATCTCGTCCTCCCACCCCCC
>CM054142.1:69566419-69568919 GCA_028751875.1 Rapana venosa | reverse complement strand
TGGCTGGTTACCCTTTAAATTAAAAAAAAAACCCACACAAACAAATCTAGATTATGTTTTTAAAAAATTAAGTTTACTTCTTTTACTTCGAGAATAATGGAATACGCGCTCATGTGTTTTTTTACATCCAGTCCCCATGTGTATGCATTTTTGTAAGTTTTGTTATCCGTTCCCCACCGGACACACAATGGCTTACTCTTCCAAAAAAGCGAAACGGGTTTTAACGTGTGCGCAAGATTCTCTGCGTGCGTTTGCACACGGGACCTCGGTTTACAGTCTCATCCAAAGGACTTTTGGGGAGAGTGGAGTCGGCACTGATGTTAACTCCAGAGGAAAAATCCTCTTGAATGAGATTTGAACCCGGGTCAGCAGATCACGAGCGCATCATTCTAACCACCAGGCTTTCCCATCCCGCAAGATGTGTCTTTGAGTGTAGCCACATAGTTCTTTTTGATGATGTTGACACTGTACCCAGTTTCCTGAAATTTCATTTCATGATCTATAGCCACATAGTTCTTGATGATGATGTTGACACTGTAACCCAGTTTCCTGAAATTTCATCTAAGAATCTCCCCCCCTCTCCCTCCCATCCTCCCCTTAGGGATGCCTGTCCAGAGGCCTGTCAGTATAAATAGCATCCCCACCTTCTGGAAATTCTGTGCTAGGAATTCCCTCTCTTCTATCCCTCTCTTTGCTTTTGCCTTGTTCCAGTTTCTTCCTGTCACCACCTTCCTTGTCTATTTTCTGCCTTCTGGGTCCAAAGTCCTGCCTTTTCTTACGACAGACCTTAAAGAACATAAAATGGAGAGAGAGAGAGAGAGAGAGGAGAGAGAGAGAGAGAGAATGACAATGACAACAGTTTATTGTGATAAGCGTCAACGCCCATTCACAAGGGGACAGTGGGATGGGGACTGGGCACAAAACACAGAATCAACGAAAAGCACAATTGATTAATGACAGCCCAAACAGTCTTCATGATAATTATGGATTCCATATCATTGTTCTATATAGATATAGTGTGATTCATTCATCGGACCACAGTTTCTTCATGTTGTTAAGCCAGTCCGGAAGTGTGCAACACATTAATCAAGAAACATCTTGGTGAACATTTCCCTTCAACACAGCAGTGGTCCTAGCAGTGCACTGTCTCATATCACGTAGCATGAAGTGGACATCTTCAGCTTTCTCAGACATTGGTTGCAGTTTTTCCATTATATCTCCTAGTGTAACAGTCTCTTCCATTTTGCAGCTTTCATCCCCATCTTCCACGTACCCTGCACATTCAGCTCCTGTTACATTCTCTACACACTCTCCCTCACTCTCATTTTCCCCACACCCTTCCCCACTCTCACCTTCTACACCCTCTCCCTCACTCTCACCCTCTGCACGCACTTTTTCTCTGTCATTTTCTGCACGCATCGCATCCCTACCTTTCTTCGCATGCTTTTCGTGATTTTACACACCCTCCTTCCCCATTTCACAATCTCCCTCTACATTCCTGTTATCATAGACACAATCTTTGATTCCATTTATGCAACTACAACCACACTCTTTTGCTCCATTCACAATTTCACCACATGATTCATTTCCTACATTCTTGTCAACGGACATTGTCACTGTCTGTCTGTCTGTGTCATCCTGTGTCATGTCAATACATTGTTCATCTTGACAATGACCTGAAGATTGAGGGCAGTGGGTGTCGTACACAAACATGCCTGTAGCAGTGTTGTTGTTGTCAGAATGACCTGCGGTATAGCACATACTAGGCGGGGTGGGTAGAAACAAACCCGAGTGGGGGGATGAAACTTGTTCATTCACTTTCTTCTCATTGTTTTTTCTGTGCTCTTTTTTGTCTCTGCTTACCTGTGACGGACACTTTTTACGATACATTGCGTGTTGAAGTGAAGTAACATGGGAATGGCTGGCAGTGTTACTTGTCAAGCGAATCACAACAACAGTTTGATGTTCGCGCCCATCCACTTTGAATGAAGACACCGTCTGTTCATGCAACACTGCGTTCAACATGCCCTCCAAGGTTACAGGGAGGCCCACAACTGGCATTTTGAACACAGAAAATTGAAGAAAAGGAAAAACTTACTCAGAGCTGGAGAGAAAGCATCTTGCTGGCAGCCAAGCAAGGGAAGCCACGAGAGAGAGAGAGAGAGAGAGAGAGAGAGAGAGAGAGAGAGAGGGAAGGGAGAGAGAAAGAGAGAGGTACGTGCACGCTCAGGTGTGTATGTGTGTGTGTATGTATGCGTGTGTGCTTACACGTAACTGTGGGCGTGGATGTGTGCGCTGGTGTGTGTGTGTGTTTATTTATGTATTTATTTATTAACTATATATTTATATACTTACCTTTCTATATATATCGAAGATAATAGAATGGGTGCGCGAGTGTGTATACTTGTGTGTGTGTGTGCGCGCGCGCACGCGCGCGTGTGTGTGTGTGTGTGTGAATGCACGCGCAGGTGTGCGAGTGCGAGTGTGTGTATGTGTATAT
>CM054142.1:69541419-69561419 GCA_028751875.1 Rapana venosa | reverse complement strand
TAGAGCTTTTGTAACAGACATTGATGTCCTGATGGAACCAAATCTTTGACTTGTATTTGAACAAGCGGGGATTGTGCTTTTCCTCTTGAATGTTTGCGGGGACCACACAATGTTCAGCTGGCCTGTCAAACACGCAGAATACTGGATCTCAACTCCATTGCTTCGTCATATAATAATGGGTGGCGCTGCTCTTGTGGCGGCGCGCCTGGCTCTCCCTAGGAAGAGCAGCCCGAATTTCGCGCAGAGAAATCTGCCGGGTATACAAAATGAAAATGAACCCAAAAAAATTCGTCGGATTTATAGCCGAAACTAGAATTGAAGAAGGAGGGAGGGAAGGATTTCTCGTTCGTGAAGAATCTGGTTCAAGAGGAATTTTTCCTCTGGAGTTAACATCAGTGCCGACTCCACTCTCCCCAAAAGTCCTTCGGATGAGACTGTAAACCGAGGTCCCGTACGCGAACGCACGCAGAACATCTTGCTGCACACGTTAAAACCTGTTCCGCTTTTTTGGAAGTGTAGGCCATTGAATGACGGTGGGAACGGATGACACAACTGACAAAACTGCATACACAAGGAGGCTGGATGAGAGGGGGGAAAAAAGCACCTGAGTGCTTATTCCATCATCCTCGAAATAAAAGAATAAAGAAAGAAAGATACTACACTAAGCTGGTCGGTAGTAGTAGGAGCACGTTGTCAATATTAGTTTTTCCTGAGGCTTGAAGTGAGATTCCTTGTAAGCATAGTTTCCATGCTATCAGTTTCGCGTGCTTTGCTGTCTGCAGCCAAAGTGTTTTCAAACCCTGTCTGCCCGTCCACATTTTTTTTAAAAGTTTGTTTGTTTTCATGAAAAAAGATTTTTATCATACACTTTTGTAGGTCTTGTCTGTCTGTCTTTCTGTCTGTCTGTCTGACTGACTGTCTGTCTGTCTGTCTGACTGACTGTCTGTCGGACTGTCTGTCTATCTGTCTGTCTGTTTGTCTGTCTGACTGTCTGTCTGTCTGTCTGACTGTCTGTCTGTCTTTCTGTCTGACTGTCTGACTGACTGACTGACTGTCTGTCTGTCTGACTGTTTGACTGTGCTGATCAAGGTTGAACGTAGCACATTCGTTATCTGTGTGTGTGTGTGTGTGTGTGTGTGTGTGTGGTATATATATATATATATATATATATATATATATATATATATATATATATATATATATATATATGTGTGTGTGTGTGTGTGTGTGTGTGTGTGTGGTGTGTGTGTGTGTGTGTGTGCATGTGTGTGTGATTTTTTTTCGATTTTTACGTCTGTTCACACAAAGTGAATTAGACATGGGAAGGGGGGGGGAGGGGCATTTAGTGATGGCTTTTTTTCTAAAATTGGGTTCTGTTGCTAAAATCAAACATGGTGTTGTTGTTGAAATGCGCGCATGCGGCGCGCGCGTGGGTGTGGGGAAAAAGAGAAGAAGAAGAGAGAGAAAAGAGAAAGAGAACCAAACTCAAAATTAAATATACCTCACCTTGCCTTTTGGGAAAGATGGGCCATTGTGTCCGGGGGGGAACGATAAAGAATTTACAAAACCGATACACCGGGGTTTGGGATGTAAAAAAAAGCACATCAATGCTTATTTCATTATCCTCGAATAAAAATTTGATAGAATAAAAACTTTTGCGCCCATTTTAAAACCCGTTCCCCCTTTCGGAAGAACGGCCATTTCGAGCCGGTAAAAAGGGGATATAAAAATCTCCCAGGAAAAGCCGGGGATCACGCGGGTTTTAGACATCATCCCCGCAAGGGATGCGACTACCTTTACATACAACCCCCCCCCCCCCCCCGCCCAACACACACACACCACCACCTCTTTCACATATGCAAATCTCACCATTTGTGAACCTGGGAGCTAAAATAAAGGGGGAAAATTTTTTTGGTTTTTTTTTCCACAAAAATAGTACACAATTTCGGGAACTTTTTTTTAAAAAAAAAAAATTTTTAGCGAAGCAAGGTGAAAAGTGAACTTTATCTCCCTACAACCGTTATTTTGACCGTTTATTAAAAAATTTTTTCTCACATTTTGGTTTCGGTTTAAAAAAAACCTTTACTTTGTGTTATCCATTAAAAAAATTAATTATCTACGAAATTTAAAGCCATCATTTTCAAGCATGTAACACCAAATTTTGATGTGTGTTTCTTTTTTAAAAACCCACAAAAAACCTTTGAATGTAATTTTTAATTTTATTTTTTTGGGGTTTTTTTTTAAATTAAAATTATGTTTTTTACTGTATCTTTATTTTTCCATTTTACTTTTTTTTTTCACTTTTTCTACCTTCCTTTTCGTTCGGGGTTCGTTCTTCATTTCATCTTATTCTTGTAAAAGCTTTTTTTTCTTTTTTTTTATTTTTTTCTTTCATTTTTTTTTTTCTTTTTTCCCAGTTTTTTCCTCCCCTTTTATTTTCTTGTGGGTTGGGTATTTTGGTTAACCAGAAAACCGCTGACCTTTCTTCAGGGGTTGCCATGGAACCTTTGATACTGGGGGGAGGGAGCTGTTGAGCGCTGCAAAGGGAAGGGGGGGGGGGGGGGGGGTTGGGGGGGGAAGGCTGTTTGAAAAATTAAAGGGGTTTCTGCAAACTGGTGTGCCGTAGCCATTGCCAAAGTCCCGTTTCTTTTTACTTTCCCTTTTTCTTTCCTCCCCTTTTTCAGTTCTCTTTCTCTCCGTCGTTTTCTTTTCTCTCCCCTCAAAACACTCTTTCCTCTCTCGCGCCTCTCTCCTCCTCTCTTCTCTCCCTCTCCCCTCCTCTCCTCCCCTTTTTTCTCTCTGCCCCTTCTCTCTTTCCTCTCTGTCTGTCGTCTTCTGTCTTCTGCCCTTCTCTCCTCCTCTCCCCTCTCTCTCCCCTCTCTCTCTCTCTCTCCCCCTCTTTCTCTCTCAAAATAAAGATCTTCATTCTTTTTTGTTCTTCGTTCGTTCGTCTTTTCGCTCGCTCCATTCTTTCCCATTCATTCATTCATTCTTTCTTCTTTCTCCCTCTCTCTCAAAAAAAGATTATTCATTCATCATTTTCTTCATCATTCATTCATTCTTTCATTATCTCTTTCTCTCACTCTCCTTTCTCTCTGTGCACCTTCTCTCTAAAAATAAAGACATTCTTTCTTCTTTCATTCATTCATTTCTCCTCTCTCTCTCCTCTCTCCTCTTTCTCATTTTCCTCTCTCTCCTCTCTCTCTCTCTCCTTCACCTTCTTTTCCAAAATAAAGATCAATCATTCTTCTTTCTTCATTCATTCTTTCATCATTCTTTCTCTCTCTGTCAAAAAGGGGGCATTCTTTCATTCATTTCCCACTCCCCATTCCTCCTCCTTCCCCTCTCTCTCTCCTCTCCCTCCTCTCTCTCTCCCCAAAAATAAACCATTCATTCATTTTTTCATGCTCTCTCTCTCACATCTCCCCTCTCTCAAAAAACGTCTTTCCCTTTCCTTCATTAATTCATTTTCATTCCTCTCCTCTCCTCTCTCTTCCCCTTCTCCCCCCCTTTCTCCTCTCTCTCTCTCCTTAAAAACCCTCACCCCAAAAAGCAACAAGCAACGCACACACACACACACACACGTGTGTGGGGGTTTTAAGTGAACAGACAAAAATCGAACACACCCCACACCACACACACACACACACACACACAACACAACACACACACACACAACACACACAAAAATCACTCTCTCTCTCTCTCTCCCCTCTCTCTCTCTCTCTCCCTCTCTCTCTTTCTTTCTTCTCTCTTTTTCCTTTTTCTTCTTTTTCCTCTCCTCCCCTCTCTCTCTCTCTCTCTCTTTCTCCCCCCCTTCTCTCTCCCCTCTCTCTCTCACAAAACCCCACCACAACACACACACAACGAACACACACACACACACACCCACACACAACACACACAACAACAACACACACACACACACAAAAACACACACACTCTCATACACACACACAAACACACAACACCCACATACATTGCATCCTTTGAAAATCACATGCATCGAGGTTTGCTGAAAAATCTGAGAAAAGTGCAAAGCCAACGAGAGGTGTAAAAAGGGGACTGCAAAAAAAAGAAGAAAAAAAAGCAACAAAAACAACAAAAAAACCAAAAACCCGAATCCTTCCTCACCCCCCCCCCCCCCCCCCCCCCCCCCCCCCCCCCCCCAAACCCACCCCCCCAAACCCCCCTGGGCCCCCCCCCCCCAAAACCCCACCCCCCCCCCCCGGGCCCCCCCCCGGGGGGCAAAAAAAAAAAACCCCCCCCCCCCCCCCCCCCCCCCGGGGGGGGGGGGGGGGTTTTTTTTTTAAAACCCCAAACCCAAAACCCCCCCCCCCCCCCCAAAAAAAAAACCCCCCCCCCCCCCCCCCCCCCAAACCCCAAAAACCCCCCCCCCCCCCCCCCCCCCCCCAAAAAAACCAAAAAACCCCCCCCCCCCCCCCCCCCCCCCCACCCCCCCCCCCCACCCCCCCCCCCCCCCCCCCCCCAAAAAAAAAAAAACCAAAAAAAACCCAACAAAATTTTTTTCACCTCCCCGCCCCCCCCCCCCCCCAAAAAAAAAAAAAAATTTTTCCCCCCCCCCCCCCCCCCCCCCCCCCCCCCCCCCACCCCCCCCCCCCCCCCCCCCCCCCCCAACCCCCCCCCCCCCCCCCCCCCCCCCCCCCCACCCTTCCCCCAAAACCCCCCCAAAACCCCCCCCCTCCCAAAAACGGGGGGGGGGGGTTTTTTTTTTTTTTTTCAAAAAAAAAAACCCCCCTTTTCCCCCCCCCCCCACCCCCCCCACCCTTTTTTTTTTTTTTTTTTTTTTTCCCCCAAAAACTTTTTAAAACCCCCCAAAAACCAAAACATTTCCAAAAAAAACCAAAACCCCCCCCCCCCCCCCCCCCCCCCCCCCCCCCCCCCCCCCCCCCCCCCACCACCTTTTCCCCCACCCCCCCCCAAATCCCCCCCCCTCCCCCGGGGGCCCCAAAAAAAAAAAACCCCCCCCCCAAATTTTTTCCCTTTTTTTTTTCCCCCCCCAAAAAAACCCCCCCCCAAAACCCCCCCCCCCCCGGGGGAAAAAAACCAAAACGGGGGCCACCCACCAAACTCCCCTTTTTTTAACCCCCCTTTTTTTCCCCCCCCCCCCCCCCCTTTTTTTTTTTTTCCCCTTCCCAAAAAAAAAAAACAACCCCCCCCCCCCCCCCCCCCCACCCCCTTTTTTTGGGGGGCGGGGGGGGGGGGGAAAAAAAAAAAAAAAAAAGGGGGGGGGGGGGGGGGTTGTGTGTGTGTGTGTGTGTGTTGTGTTGTGTTTGTGTGTGGGTGCGTGCGTGGTATGTAGATTGAATTTGTTGACTCTGTTAATTGTTATTAGTTGTATCTATGGGTGTGTTGAATGCAAGCGCTTTGACTTCTTTTTGCAAGATAAAGCACTATATACATTCCATTTATTATTATTATTATTATTATTACGAATACATAGATCAGTTGCTCTGTTATCTGCAACAGTCTTTGGCTTCCCTATTGACCGCAGAGTTACACTACACAAGCTGCGCCCTTTGATTTCTCCCGAGCGTTCGATCGAGTCTTGTTCGCGGGATTTCTGCATA
This sequence comes from Rapana venosa, assembly GCA_028751875.1. NCBI lineage: Eukaryota > Metazoa > Mollusca > Gastropoda > Neogastropoda > Muricidae > Rapana > Rapana venosa. The sequence goes on along the minus strand of CM054142.1, from coordinate 69,555,828 downwards.
CAACTATAAAAGCAACGGGCACATAATAATTGTAGCTAGCTGAGAGACTGCTTTGTGAAGATCCATCCAATCGATCTCAAGATGTGACATGTCTGACTGAAAAAAGAGCACACGCAGGCGTTCCCCAGGGAGGAGTTTTAGGTCCGCTGTTATTTCTCACACTATTCGTGACCGTGGCAATTGAGGACGTACCTGGGCCAGAACAAGGCTGGGTCTTTAGAACAAAGCTAGGTTGTTTGAAACTGGAGGTCTCTGAGCTGCTCAGCTGCTGTATAATTCATGGGGGCCGGTGTCTTTCTTGAGATATTCATATCCGTCCTCTCTTTCTGTCTCCTGTTGTTGTGGTGGTTTTTATCTGTATCCTTCTGTGTCTGTCTCTGAAAGAGAGAGAGAGAGAGAGAGAGAGAGACAGACACACAGACAGAGAGATACAGAGGGAGAGAGACAAGACTGACAAGCACACCGAGTGAAGAAAAGAGAGCGTGTGTGTGTGTGTGTGTGTGTGTGTGCTTGAGTGTGTGAGAGAGAGAAAGAGAGACGAGGAAAGAAAGGGAGGAAGGAGAGGGAGAGAGAGAGAGAGAGAGAGAGAAGAGAGAGAGAGAGAGAGAGAGAGATGAGAGAAGAGAGAGAGAGAGAGAGAGATTCTTATTCTTGTAAAAGCGAAGTTATGTTTTAATCCTTTCTTCCGTCAATGTCCAGTTTACTATCAATTCCTAAAGTTCACTCGGTCACTTTCTTGCCCTTTGGAGCTCATGACTGGTGTGTTTCTGTGGTGTGTGTGTGTGTCGTGCGTGTGCGTGCGTGCGTGTGTGTGTTGTTGTGTGTTTTGTATGTGCGTGTGTGCATACGTGTATGTATGCGTGTGTCTGTGTGTGTGCTTGCGAAATAGACGCTCCCTTTTTGTTTCTTTTCTTCAATTCTGAAAAAAATATTCTGAGGTGGTTTTGGGGTTGGGTGTTGGGTTTTTTTCGAAATGCGTGAAAGCCATTCTGACACAAAGGTTTGTACTTTTCGTGAAAGTTCTTTTATGTCCGTCTTTTATGGAAGCCTGGTCTTGTGTGAAGAGCCTTTCTCTCTATTGGTGCCTTCTTGGCAGTCTTGTTTATTTGGGTTTTTTTTTTCTTTTTGTTTCCGTAGAATAAGATCGACTCGTTTCAAGATCTGGTGCGTTGGTGTTATTACACAATCGTGAAGTACCAGTTTCGTTTCGAAGGCATGGGTGTCGTTAAATATTTCTATTCGCTTTTTGTCTTCGTGTTTGCTTGTCGCTATACAAATCAATATCTTTTTACTCTCTCTCTCTCTCTCTCTCTCTCCTCTCATCTCTCTCTCTCTCTCATCTCTATCTCTCTCTCCTCTCTCTCTCTCTCTCTCTAGCTCTGTCTCTCTCTCTGTCTCTCTGTCTCTCTGTCTCTCTCTCTGTCTCTCTGTCTCTCTCTGTCTCTGTCTGTCTCTCTCCTCTCCCGCTCTCTGTTTTTCTGTCTCTCTCTCTCTCGTCTCTGTCTCTCTCTCTCTCTCTCTCTCTTCTCTCTCTCTCTCTCCTCTCTCGCTCCTCTCTTCACATGTCTTGTTACTGGTGAGAGCTACTCTTTATGAGAGAATAATATAAGGTATATTTTGTTGTTGTTGTTGTTATTAGTCTTTTGTTGGGAGCAGAATGAAATCGCAAAAGGAATTTTTCTCCTCCGCACGAAATTTCCATACTGTTAGGTTCAGTAAAGGCTATGTGGTTGTTTAAGTCTTAGTTTTGAAATGGTGATGATGGTCTGAAGCCTAGTGGTTAGTGTTGCCTCGCGATTGTCTGCGCGGGATCGATTCTTTACGTACGGAAGCGCCTGGGTTTTTTAGGGGTGTTTTTGTTTGTTTGTTTTGTTGTTGTTGTTTGTTGGTTTGTTGTTTTTTGTGTGTTGTTGTTTTTTGTGTGTGTTTTTTTTTTTTGGGGGGGGGGGGGGATTTTACCATGGAGTTAGCATTAATACTGACTCCACTCCTCCCAAAATGGGGAAGAAGAAGAAGAAGGGGGAGGGGGAGGGGGGGAGGTGGACGGGATAGCCTCGTGGTTAGAGTGATGCTGCGCTGGTGATCTGCTGTTCCGGGTTCGAATCTCGTTCAAGAGGGCTTTCCCTCTGGAGTTAACATCAGTGCCGACTCCACTCTCTCCCACCCCCCCCCCCCCCCCCCCCCACAAAAAAAAGTCCATCGATGAGACTATAAACCGAGGTCCCGTGTGGAAACGCACGCAGAACATCTTGCGCACACAGTTAAATCCCTTTCCGCTTTTTTTTTTTTTTGCGAGGGGGGGGGGGGGGGGGGGGGGGTAGTAGGCCATTGTATGGCGATGGGAACGGAACGGATGACAAAATTGACAAAACTGCATACACACGGTGACTTGTGGTAAAAAACATTTTTAAAAGCACATGAGTGCTTATTCCGTTATCCTCGAAATAAACGATTAAAATAAATAAAAATGTCTTTTTTTTCGGATGAGACTGAAAACCGAGGCCCCGTGTGCGAACGCACGCAGAACGTCTTGCGCGCATGTTTTAAAAAAACACACAAAAAACCAACCCGTTCCGGCTTTCGGAAGGGTAGGCCATTTCGTGCCAGTAGGAAGGCATAACATCATTAGGATAAAACGCATGCGCACTGGTGTTATGTTTAGATACCATTCACAAAGACGGAAAGCGGCGACCTTAAAAGGTTGGTCAAAACCGGTTCGCACACGCAAACCTCTCGCCATTGGTCAGTCTGGAAGCTGTAGGCGAGAAACGAAAAGAGAAGAAAAGAAAAAGTAAGAGAAGAAGAAGAAGAAGAGCAGAAGAGAAGGAACGAAGAAGAAGAAGAAGAAGATGAGAAGAAGAGAAGAAGAAAGAAAGGAACGAAAGAAGAGAGAAGAAGAAAAGAAGAAGCAAGAAGTAGAAGAAGAGAAGAAGAAAGAAGAAGAAGAAAAGAAGAAGAAGAAGAAGAAGAAGAAGAAGAAGAAGAAAGAAGAAGAAGAAGAAGAAGAAGAAGAAGAAGAAGAAAGAAGAAGAAGAAGAAAAGAAAAGAAGAAGAAAGAAGAAAAGAAGAAGAAGAAGAAGAAGAAGAAGAAGAAAGAAGAAGAAAAGAAGAAGAAGAAGAAGAAGAAGAAGAAGAAGAAGAAGAAGAAGAAGAAGAAGAAAGGAAGAAAGAAGAAGAAGAAGAAGAAGAAGAAGAAGAAGAAGAAAAAGGAAGAAAGAAGAGAGAAGAAGAAGAAGAAGAAGAAGAAGAAGAGAAGGAACGAAGAAGAAGAAGAAGAAGAAGAGAAGAAGAAGAAGAAGAAGAAGAAGAAAAGAAAGAAGAAGAAGAAGAAGAAGAAAGGAAGAAGAAAGAAGAAGAGAAGAAGAAGAAAGGAACGAAGAAGAAGAAGAAGAAGAAGAAGAAGAAGAAGGAACGAAGAAGAAGAAGAAGAGAAGAAGAAAGGAAGAAGAAGAAGAAGAAGAAGAAAAGAAAGAAGAAGAAGAAGAAGAAGAAGAAGAAGAAGAAGAAAGAAGAAGAAGAAGAAGAAGAAGAAGAAGAAGAAAGAAGAAGAAGAAGAAGGAAAGAAGAAGAAGAAGAAGAAGAAGAAGAAGAAGAAAGAGAAGAAGAAGAAGAAGAAGAAGAAGAAGAAGAAGAAGAAGAAGAAGAAGAAGAAGAAGAAGAAGAAGAAGAAGAAGAAAGGAACGAAGAAGAAGAAGAAGAAGAAGAAGAAGAAGAAGAAGAAGAAGAAAAAAAAAAAAAGAGAAAGATTTGTTGTTCAGTGTGAGTGTTGCTAGTGCAACGTTTCTCTTTCTTTATGTTCTGTTGCGTTCTGCTCCTTTTCTTTGTTCGATTCTCCTATGTTGTCATGCCCCGCTTACTGTCTGAGACTGTATAAGTATTGGGTTATTATTATTAAGATGTATCCCTAACGGGCGGGGACTGGATGTAAAAAAGCACATGTGTGCTTATTCATTATCCTCGAAATAAAAGAATTTGTCATTGTCATTGTCATTGTCATTGTCATCGTCATTGTCTTTTCTCTTTCTCTTTTCCTTTCTTTTCTTTTCTGTCTTTTCTTTCTTTCTTTCTTTCTCTTCTTTCTTATCCTTCGTTCTGTCTGGTCTTTCTCTCTCTCTCTCTCACTTTCTCTCTCTCTTTTCTTTCTTTTCTTCTCTCTCTCTCTCTCTCTTTCTCTCCTCCTCCTCCTCCTCCTCCTCCTCTTCTTTCTTTCTTTCTTTCTTTTTCCTCTTTCCTTTCTTTCTTTCTTTCTTTTTTCTTTCTTTCTTTTCTTTTTTTTTCTCACTTTCTTTCTTTCTTTCTTCTATTTCTTTCTTTCTGTCTCTCTTTCTATTTTCTTCTTTCTTTATTTCCTTCCTTCTTTTCTCTTCTTTCTTCCTTTCTCTTCTTTCTCGTCTTTCTCTTCTTTCTTTCTTTTCTTCCCATCTTTCTTTCTATCTTTCTGCCTTCGCTCTTTAACTGAACCTCTTACAAAGAGCCTACAGCTACGGATGAGTCGCCTAGTGCTGGTTCCACCTATCCCCCCCCCCCATCTCCCTCCCCCTCCCCCCCCCCCACTCCCCCCGTCCAAACCCGTCCATCCCCGCCTCCTCACGTCTTTCGAGTGAGCATCTTTCTTTCTTTCTGTTCAGTCTGCTTCTGAGCTGATTACAATTTTTTTCAGAAAGGAGTCGCCTGTTTTTTCCCCTCAACTTTACAACTGGAAAACGCCATCTTTTTTTCTCTTTCTTTATCTACCCCCCCCCCCCCCTCCGCCCCCCCCCCCCCCCCCCATTTTTCTCTCTGATACTCGGTGTGCTTTTCTTTTTCTTTTTTTTTTTTCCTTCTCCTGCTCATTTTCACGATATGGATAGAATTCTTATTGTACGTCATTTCTTTTAAGTAATTTTTTTTATCTACTTTTTGTAAAATCGTGTTCCATTTTTTTGGTAAAAAGGTCAAAAAAGATAAAAGTTGTCCCCATAACCTATAAGGTCGTAGGGGAGTGAGGCGTCAGAGACCTCAACTTTTCTAGGGGCCAGCATATTGAGGGCGGCGCCCATCTCCTCTCCCTCGCTGTTTTACCTTCCCTGACCCTTAAAAGGTAGGTACCCGTTTACAGCTGGGTGAACTGGGGGACTATACTGAAGGCAAGGCGCGAAAACGGTCACCCATCCAAGTGGTAACCACGCTCGACGCTGCTTAATATTGGTTGGGGGGAAGAGAGCTATCCCATCCCCATTTTTGTAGGTATTATTAATCATGTACATCTCTCAGAACAGATTATGTCTCACTTTTATGACAATGATGTTCAATAGCGTTATATGCGCTTTTTCTTAAAGAGAATGTGTCACTGTTCACTTGAGAAATATGTTGAGAAAATAAAGCCACAGCTTTTAGATTTAGATAGTCCTTTTTTATTTCATAGGTTTGGTCTGCGGCGTACCATGTTTGTAATATCTGTTTGTTTAAACTTATTAATTGTTTGTTATTGGCTGTATGACTGTGTAAGATTAGGTTGAATGCAAGCGCTTTGATTTGTCTTTACAAGATACAGCTCTATATAAATTCCATTTATTATTTATTATCATTATTATTATTATCATTATAGATTAGACACGATACACAAAAGGGATAAACAGTGCTCTTTTTCCCGTTTGGGCCCGAAACTTTTCTCCCATCCATTAGACCATGAGTGGTGGTCTGAGCGGTAGTCTTTCGGATGAGACGATAAACCGAGGTCCCGTGTGTTACACAAAATTATTCAGCGCGTAAAAGAACCCACGGCAACAAAAGAGTTGTCCCAACAAAATTCTTAGAAAAAATTCACTCTGATAGGGAAACAAATACAGTTGCAAATCAAAAATACAAAACGGGTGGCGCTGCTCTTGTGGCGACGTGATCTCCCCAAGGAGAGCAGCCCGAAATTCACGCAGAGAAATCTCGTGATTTAGAAGTGGTGTAAATAAATAAGTAAATAAATAAAGTCTGTGCTTTGCTGTGTCAATAGTTGAACTTTTGGGGAGCAAAAGATGATCGTAGTGAAAACAGGCACTGTGACTGTCTTCGCTCAAACTGTTTCTGATGGCGTAGACCTACCGGACAGAAGAATAACAGGAGGGTCGGAGTGGCCGAGACAAGTTTGAATGAAGTTCTCAAAGAACTGCCTGCAATGCCGATTAAGACTATCATTCAGAAAGTTTCTTCTTTCTTTCTTTTTCCTTTCCTTCTTCTTTTTGTTATTCTCTCCATCTTCGTTGTTTTCTCTCTTTGTACGTTGGGGACGGGATAGCTCAGTGGTCGGAGCACTCGCTTTCCCTCAGCCAAGTTAAGCAGCGTCGAGCGTGGTTACCAGTTGGATGGGTGACCGTTTGCGCGCCTTGGCTTCAGTACAGTTCCCCCAGTTCACCCAGCTGTAAATGGGTACCTGCCCTCTTTAGGGTCAGGGAAGGTAAAGCAGCGAGGGAGAGGAGATGGGCGCCGCCCTCAATATGCTGGCCCTAGAGAAGTGAGGTCTCTGACGCCTCGCTCCCCTACGACCGTATAGGTTATGGGACTCCTTTACCTTTACGTATGCTCAAAGTTATCTCCACCCAGAAATGTCCAGGAAAGAACGATCCCTGTATTGGATCTTCCCATTTTGCTTTAGTGGATTTTCTTTCATCTGCTCGTTTCATTTTCTTCTCGGGTCGTTTGTTTCCGTTATTGGACAGAAGAAAAATATTTTAATATATTATTCAAGAACGATTTCTTTTTTGGTCTTACAATCTGCTCTGCTTCCTTTTATCTTATCTTTGGGATAAACCATATTTTTTCCACCAGAAAAAAGATGCTTTTTTTACATACACAACACAGCAACAATAAGGTATGTTATTGTGACTGTCAAAGCTTACAAGATGTTAGGAGAAAGACAGCCATTTCTGTGTAATTGCCCCCCTCCCCCCCCCCCCCCCCTTCCCCTCCTAAATGTCTTGTTCCGTGAAAATCGACCGCACTCTTGTCTGTAGGTGTCTGAAAGAAGTGAATGGTGTTGTTTTTTCCGTTCATGTTGTGTGTACGATTTGCTCTTCTTCCTCTTTCTCGTCGAACACTCAGACAGCAACTATTGATGTCTGTCATATGAGCGAAAATGCGTTGCGCTGCCGTTAAGCGCCTGACAAGTCAGGCCCAGCGCATCCGACTTTGACGTGGGAGAAACTTGTTATCTTTTAAGTCTATCTTGGTGGGGGGGAAGAGGCACGAGAATGGACCAAGAAGGCAGAAATATAGACACGGAACGGAGAAGGTGACAGGAAGAAGAAAAAAACAACAAGGCAGAAACAAAGAGAGGGATAGAAAAGGGGGAATTTCCGCGGCACAGAGTTTCCAGAAGGTGGGGATGCTGTTCATGCTTGACAGGCACCCCTGGCATCCCCACAGAGGTAGGCTATAAACTGGCGAAAGCGAAAGATGGGGCAAGGTTGGTTCGGACCTTGTATACAACTCGCTTCTTGCAGCTCTGGCTGACAGGACTGGGTCTTGTAATTATATTTCTCTCGCCTTTCTCTTCCTGGGTTCAGGCATTTCTTTTCATTTCCGAAATTTAAAAAACCTTCCTGTACAAAGGAAAATGTGTTTCAAAGTGTTGAGGACTCGGACGCAGTCGCTATGATTAGGTGGGCGCTGCTCTTGTGGCGACGCACTCGCCTCAGGGAGAGCAACCCCGAATTTCACGCAGAGAAGTCTGCCGTGACTTTAAAAGTGGTCTGAATGAATGAAGAAACGATTGTGGACGCTACGCATAGTGTCACTGGAGCGTAGACTTGACACTTTCACTGACCAGAAATTATGTTCACGGCTGCGTAACTTTAATCTTTTGGGGTTTAAATTGTTTTTTACCCTATGATTTAAAAACAACAACAACAACAAAACAAAAACTTTGCCCTGTGTTACGCTGTACTACATTGATGACATCATGCTTGGTTTGAATAATTATGCGTATTCAGACAACTAAAACAACATCGCTGCAAGCAAAACGATATGGTTAGAACATTGCGCTCGCAATCTGACGACCCGGGTTCGATTTCCGTTCAAGGGGATATTTTCCCCTGGAGTTAACATCAGTGCAGACTCCACTCTCCCCAAAAGTCCTTCGGATGAGCCTATAAACCGAGATCCCGTGTGCGAACGCACGCAGAACATCTTGCGCACACGTTTAAATCCTGTTCCGCTTTTCGTAAGAGTAGGCCAATGTGTGCCGGGGGGAACGGATGACAGAATTTACAAAACGCCTACACACAGGAACTGGATGAAAAAACAAAAGCACATAAGTGCTTATTCCATTATCCTCGATATAAAAGAGTAAAAATGATAATGATAAATAAATAACAAATAAATGTTGTTAAAGAGTAACGACAAGCAAACAGTTCATAATACTTTGGAAGAGAAGAGCGAACTTTTCTTGCTCTTATTTCGAACGAAGCTATGGGAATATTATTATAGTGTGATGCTGCTTCGATGACTGCTGAATAGTGGTCATGATAAAGAAGCAGAAGATGATGATCATGATGATGATGATCATGATGGTGATATAGTAATAATGATAATAATGGTGTCGACGGTGATGAATGATGATGATGATGATGATGATGATGATATAGTAATGATGATGAAGACGGTGATGATGGTGATGATGATGATATAGTAATAATGATGACGATGGTGATGATGATGTGGTAATAATGATGACGATGGTGATGATGATGATGATGATGATGATGATGACGACGACGATGAAGGCTATGAAGAATAGATACTGACGTTGAAGCTGCGATTCTGAGAGAAACCACTACATGTCTGTTGGAAGTGTTCTATGAAAAAAAAAACGTATCGAGTTTCAGGTTGTCCGTCCCCCTTCTAAGTTCTGTTGAGGCCAACGCCCTTCCAGGGATAATCGGAGCGTGTCTGAAGGTTTACACCAGTCCTGTCCTGTGATCACTTCTGTCTTTCTCCTACCAAATATCTCACTTTGTTTTCCACGCCTGCAATTTTTCCTTCTCTCTCTTCTCTCTCTCTCTCTCTCTCTCTCTCTCTCTCTCTCTTCTCTCTCTCTCTCCATTTTCTGACGATTGGTTTGACTTAATAATTAATAATAATAATAATAATAATAGTAATGAATGGAAATTGAACATAAAAGTAAGTAATGTGGACGGTTCTGCCATGAAGTGCTCTTCTTCTTTCCCCGTCCGTGTGTTGAGAAAAGTAACAGGTGTGCAATTATTGGTTTAATATGAAGAGTTTCTGCCCTTTTTGCTGTTGCTGTTCCTATCGTCCTTTTGCTTCCGAGAGAGAAGAGAGAGAGAGAGAGAGAGAGAGAGAGAGAGAGAGAGAGAGTGTGTGTGTGTGTGTGTGCGCGCGCGCGCAATTATTTGGTGACACTTTTGGTCTACCTCAGTTTGGTAGTGTTGTATAGTTTCTTCAAGTTTTGCGTAATGGTATTTGTATAATATATGCAAATTGTTTTGTTTATATATCTATCTATATATATATCTATATAGATATATATATATAACTTGTTTGCATCAGCTTTATATGTTAACTCCTCGTGGGGGGTGGGGTGGGGGGGTGGGGGCTCTAAATAAGCTGTAACTTGATGCCTGCTGTATTGGTGATGTTTGTTTATCATGTATTCTGACTGTTGAATAAACCATGTTTAAACCAAGCGAATATGAATAGCGCCGAATCTTGTCAAGCAAACCAATCGAAGAACTGGCATTCAACGCAGACACTCTGCCAGCTTCGTTTGTGATGTCTAAAGAGCGTACACCTGCGTGAATGAGCTTTGAATGGAAGATGTGGGGAATATATAATTGGCGGATGTTTGCTTTCAAATAATCACGCACCTTGGTGGGCGTTGTAAATCAGAGGAGTCTCTGTGTGAGTGTGTGTGTTTGTTTGTGCGTGTGTGTGTTTGTGTGTGTGTTTGTTTGTGTGTGTGTTTGTGTGTTTGTGTGTGTGTGTGTGTGTTTGTGTGTGTGTGTCTGTGTGAGTGTGTGTGTTTGTGTGTGTGTGTGTTTGTGTGTGTGTATATGTGCGTGTGTGTGTGTGTTGTGTGTATGTGTGTGTATGTGTGCGTGTGTGTGTGTGTGTGTGTGTGGAGTGTGTGTGTGTTGTGTTGTGTATGTGAGAGTGTGTGTTTGTGTGTGAGTTTGTGTGTGAGAGTGTGTGTGAGAGTGTGTGTGTTCTCGTGTTCTTCAGGTTAATGTACCTACACAGAGAGTGGTTCTAGACAGAAAAGCAACAATGTGCCGTTTAAGTTCACAGAATGTTTTTTATCTGTCTGTCTGTCTGTCGGTCGGTCGGTCTGTCTGTCTGTCTGTCTGTCTGTCTGTCTGTCTGTCTGTCTGTCTGTCTGTCTGTCTGTCTGTCTGTCTGTCTGTCTGTCTCTCTCTCTCTCTCTCTCTCTCTCTCCTCTCTCTCTCTCTCTCTCTCTCTCTCTCTCTCTCTCTCCTTTCTCTCTGTACGTGAGTGTGTGTCAGAGTCAAAGTCAAACTTTGATTTTCAACCAGTACATTGAATAAGCAATGCAGTTGCTTTGTTTTTTCATCAAACCATCTATCAATTATAATAATAATAAGAAGAAGAATGATAACAACAACGGTTTAAAAAGATTATTATTCAGGAAAAACATGAATATCCTACGTACATAAATTGAGAGCGATAATAAGCAAATAGCTAATGGCTAGACAGCGTTAATCTATGATAAAAAGAACAAAAAAATGAATGGGGAAAAGTTGGAGAAGTGGTGGGGTGGGGGGGGGGGGGGGGGGTAACCCAAACTTAACAATATTATAGGATAAAACACAACCAGGACAGAACGATTATAGCTTAATTTAGACCTGCAGACAAGTCGTGTGTGTGTGTCTGTGTGTAGTGTGTTTGTGTGTGTGTGTGTGTGTGCATGCGCTTGCGCCTATGTGTGTGTGTGTGTGTGTGTGTGTGTATACGCGCACGCGCATCTGCGTGCGTGTGCGCGTTCACCCTCGTGTGCAAGTTTCGCGTAAACTCGTAATTTTAAGTGATCCTAGACACGTGCAACTGTCTTCACTCCATTATGATTGTATCCTTTGGCATTCCCGTGCGTTAGCGTGCGTGTGTGCGTGTATGCATGTCTGTGTATATGTCTGACAGTGTACGTGCGTCCGTGCGTGCGTGATTGCGCTAATGTGTTGTGTGTGTGTGTGTGTGTGTGTGTGTGTGTGTGTGTGTGTGTGTGTGTGTGTGTGTGTGGGTGGGTGGGTGTGCGTGCGCGCGCGCGTTCGTTCTTGTATTTAACGTCTGCTCACTATAAGTGATATTAGACGGGAAATAAAGACCTATAGCAAAAAGCATTACAAGACAGACGGAAGGAGAGTCATGTGACAGATTGGTATTCCAACATCAATGTAACGCCTAAAAATGCATGAAATAGGGAAAACAATATCAAAGAACTTGAAAGAAACGCGAAAACTGGGCTATGTACAAGAGATGCTAAATAGCAAAAAGAATATTTACACCCGACAGAATTACGTCTACATTTTCTTCAGAAGCATTTGTGTCTAAAACGTTTTGGGGTAAGAAACCACGAAGTTTCTGACAAAACAATAAGCAGTGTTCCAGAGAAAATTGTTCACCACAAATGCACTTAACTGAAACTTTGTTCTGAGAGCATTAAGTCGTATTCTGTAAGAAATGGTCGTAATCAGTCTCGTATAGAACATTGAAGAATACGATGTCTTTTGTCTTAAAATGATTTAAAGATGCCATACTTTTCTGTGATACAAGTTTCACATTTGTACGATCATGAAGTCGCTGTAAAGAAGTTTTCTCAAGAAGGATTCCTTGACTGAAGGCCTTACAAAAACTTCAGAAGACTGTTCTAAACTTTGTGCTCCTTTTTTCGCTGCTTTATCAAATTTTTCGTTACCATAAAGACTAACATGAGAGGGCACCCAACAAAAACTGACATCTGTACCTTTAATTCTCAGGCAGTGTATCAAATAGTTCATATCAATAATCAAATCGGGTCTTGTTTCTACATTAAAAGATTCTAAGGCTTGTAAAACAGATTTTGAATCAACTAAAAAGGCCACTTTAAACAGACTTTGAGGCAGACTAATCAAGTATTCTAAACCCAAAAAGATAGCAACAAGCTCCGCTGTAAAGACTGACAAATTGTGTCCAACAAAAAAAGACTTTTCAACTTTCAGTGCTGGAATGGTAAAAGTTGCACCAGCATCTTTATCATTTAGAACCGACCCATCTGTGAAAATATGGAGAAGACTGTGGTAGTTTTTAGCAATGTGCTCTCTAGTGGTCGCTATGGCAATAGTGACATTTTCTTCTTTTCTCATGTCAGTAGAACTAATGTCAAATGTAGCTTTCAACATTTCCCATTTCGGTATAGGTGTCCATGCAGGTTTTTTTTGCTAAATTATTCTTTTATATAAATTCCTTCTTGTTGTATTAAGTCGTTAGTATAGGTTGCAATAGTTACCTGTGAGGAAATATTCTGTGCTCGTTGTGGAAAATCAGAGTCAGATCTTAATGTGATTTCATTCCCAAGAAAATTGTTTGTGGTTGATGCTGCTCTTATTACAAATTTTGAAGCGTGTGTGTGTTTGTATGTGTGTGTGCGCGCGCGCGTGTGTGTGCTTGTGTGTGTGCGTGCGCGCGTGTGTGTGCTTGTGTGTGTGCGTGCGCGCGTGTGTGTGGTTTGTGTTTTGTGTGTGTGTATGTGTGTGTGTGTGTGAGAGAGAGAGAGAGAGAGAGAGAGAGAGAGAGAGAGAGAGAGGCTTTAACACTTTAAAAATATGCGTGCGAGTTAAGACTCATTTTGTATAAACGGGTCACATTTATTGTCATTGCCTAACTAGGCCTTTTGACAAGGGAGGTAACACGAATAATTATCTTTTGTGAACCGAGAGAGAGAGAGGCAGACAGACAGACAGAGAAAGACAGAGACAGAGAGAGACAGAGAGAGAGAGGGAGAAAGAAAGAGAGAGAGAGAGAGAGAGAGAGAGAGAGAGAGAGAGAGAAAGAGACAGACAGATAGACAGAGACACAGAGAGACAGAGACAGAGAGAGACAGAGACACAGAGAGAGAGGGAGAGACAGACAGACAGACAGACAGACAGAGACAGAGATAATGAGAAAGAGAGGCAGAGAGAGAGAATGAGAGAGACGGAGACAGAGAGAGAGAGAAACAGAGAGACAGAGACAGAGAGAGATAATGAGAGACAGAGAGAGAATGAAGAGAGACAGAGACAGAGAGAGAGAAACAGACAGAGACAGAGAGACACACACAGACAAACGAGAGAGAGAGAGACAGAGAGATACAAAGAGAGAGAGAGGAAACATAGAGAGACAGACACAAAGAGAGAGACAGAGAGAGACAGACACACAGAGAGACAGAGAGAGACAGACACAGAGAGAGTAAGAGATGGAGACAGACAGACAGACAGACAGACAGAGATGTGTATCAGGGTCAGAGGGAAGTGTACAGACGGACGGCCCAGTTGTGTGTGAAGTGGCGCTAGGCCTAGGCTATCAAGTATGGCCACTTAACGTGTCGCCTTGACCAACATTCGTTTTCTGCCTACTCTGTCGCCTGATGCTTGTCTCTGTAGTCTTGTGCTACAAGTCTAAGAGTAAGTGTGTGTGTGTCTGTAAGTAAGTAAGTCTTCAATTTTAACTTCTTTCCACTTTAAGTGATACCAGACGGCCCTAAAATAGGAGACTGAATGAAAGAGATGGATAGATAGATAGATAGATAGATCTACTCTGTGTGTTGCGTGCGAGTGTGTGTGTGTGTGTGTGTTGTGTGTGTGTGTGTGTGTGGTGTGTGTGTGTGTGTGTGTGTGTGATAAAGAGTAATAACAAGGGAAATACACAAGTAGTAGTCTTAACATAAACAGATCAAGAACAACATTTTAAAAACAATAGAAAAAGAAGGAAAAAAGGAACAGAAATTCAAACAGAACTACAACTACAATAAATGCCCTATAGGACTTAACAATAAACCTTTAGCAATGTCAAACGTTAGCTTTACAATGTGTGTGTCTGTGTGTGTGTGTGGTTGTTTGTGTGTGTGTGACAGTGTGTGTTTGTTGTGTGACAGTGTGTGTGTGCTTGTGTGACTGTGTGTGTGTGTGTGTGTTTGTGTGACAGTGTGTGTGTGACAGAAAGAGACAGAATGTGTGTGTGTAGGTGTGTGCGTGTTGTGTGTGTGTGTGTGTGTGTGTGTGTGTGTGTGTGTGTGTGTGTGTGTGTGTGTGTGTGTCTGTCTGTCTGTCTCTCTCTCTCTCTCTCTCTCTCTCTCTCTCTCTCTCTCTGTCTTTCTCTTTGTCTCTCTGTCTCTGTCACTCTCTCTGCGTCTCTGTCTCTCTCTGGCTCTGTCTGTGTGTCTGTATGTCT
>CM054142.1:69518919-69531419 GCA_028751875.1 Rapana venosa | reverse complement strand
GAGAGAGAGAGACATACAGAGAGAGAAGAGACAGAGAGAGAAGAGAGAGAGAGACAGAGGAGAAAAAGAGACAGAGAGAGACAGAGACAGAGGGGAGAGAAAAGAGAGAGTGAGAGAGAAAGAGAGAGAGTGAGAGAGAGAATGTGAGAGAGAGAGAGAGAATGAGAGAGAGAGTGTAGCGGAGAGGAGAGTGAGAGAGAGAATGAGAGAGAGAGAGAATAAGAGAGGAGAGAAACAATGGAGAGAGACGGAGATGAGGAGAGGAAGAGAGAGAAGAGGGGGAGAGGAGAGGAAGAGAGGAGAGGAGGAGAGAGACAAAGAGAGACAGAGACAGAGGGAGACAGAGAAAGAGACAGAGGGTGAGAGACGGAGACAGAGAGAAAGAGGGAGAGAGAAAAAAGAGACAGACAGACAGGACGGGGGGGGGGGGGGGGGGGGGGGGGGGGGAAGAAGAAAGAAAAGGGAAGGAAAAACACCAGAGGAAATGGGAGAGGTCGACAAAGGGGAGAGCACTAGTATAACTAACATGGCAGCAACTTGAGGGCTCAAGTGTCGTCTGTGCCATACTCCACCATTTTACTTCTCTTTCTTTCTTTCTTTCTTTCTTTCTTTCTTTCTCTTCTTCGTCTTGTTTTTTAATTCTTTTTCTTTTCTTTGTGTTGTCTTGTTTTCATATATTTTACTTTTCTTTTTCTTTTTTCTTTTTTTCTTTTTTTCTCTTCTTCTTCTGGAATTGTTAAAATTCTTTTCATTTCTTTTGTTGTCCTGTTTTCATATATTTTACTTTCTTTTTCTTTTTTTTCTTTCTTTCTTTCTTTCTTTCTTTCTTCCTCTTTTTCTTCTGGATTTTTTCTTTTCTTTTCTCTTTGTCCTGTTTTTATATGTTTTACTTTTCTTTTTCTCTTTTGTTCTTTCTTTCTTTCTTTCTTCCTATGTTTTTTTCCCCTTTTCTTTTCTTTTCTTTTGTCCTGTTTTTATATGTTTTACTTTTCTTTTTCTTTTTTTTTCTTTCTTTCTTTCTTTCTTTCTTCCTCTTCTTCTTCTGGATTTTTTCTTTTCTTTTCTCTTTGTCCTGTTTTTATATGTTTTACTTCTCTTTTTCTCTTTTGTTCTGTCTGTCTTTTTTTCTTTCTTTCTTTCTCTTCTTCCTCCGGTTTTTTTAATTCTTTTCTTTTCTTTGTTTTGTCCTGTTTTCATATATTTTCCTTTCCTTTTTTTTCTTTTTTTTCTTTCTTTTCTTCCTCTGTTTTTTTTCCTTTTCTTTTCTTTTTTTTTTTGTGGTCCTGTTTTCATATATTTTACTTTTCTTTTCTCTCTTTCTTTTTTTCTTTCTTATTTTCTTTCTTTCTCTTCTTCTGGATTTTAAAAAAAAATTTTTTTTTTTTGGTCCTGTTTTCATATATTTCACTTCTCTCTTCTTTCTTTCTTTTCCTCTTTCTTTCTTTCTTTCTTTCTTTTTTTTCTCTTCTTGTTCTGGGTCTTTTTATCTCCTGTTTTTTTTTTCCTTTTCATTTTTTTTTGGTGGTTTTGGTCCTGTTTTTTTTTTGTCACAAGGACACGCGCGCGGCCATATCTTGAAGAAACCAATGAACTCTGGAGTTTCATGGAGCAGTCGTGTAGTGACTGGTTCCGTTGGACCTAGTTTATGACACCACCTCGCTTCTTACTCGTGGTGGTGGTGGTGGTGGTGGTGGTAGTGGTGGTTGTGGTGGTGGTGGTGGTAGTGGTGGTGGTGGTGGTGGTGGTGGTGTGGTGGTGGAAGTGGAGGGGGAGGGGGGTGGGGGGTTAGTATATCCTTGTTTTGTCCTCTTTCTCTGTTGTTTTACGTGTCTACCGCAGTGTGTAAGGTCACATACAAAACTGAACACATACGCCACGCGCGCGCATAATATATGCGTGCATACATGGATACACACACACACACACACACACACACACACACACACACACACACACACAACACACACACACACACACACACACACACACACACACACACACATACACGGGGGAGGGGGGGGTGGCAAGATAGCCTGGTGGTTAAGAGTGATGTAGTCGTGATCTGCTGACCCGGGTTCGATTCTCGTTCAAGAGGATTTTTTTCCCCTGGAGTTAACATCAGTGCCGCCTCCACTCTCCCCAAAAGTCCTTTAGATGAGACAATAAACCGAGGCCCCGTGTGCGAACGCGCGCAGAACATCTTGCGCACATGTTAAAACTCGTTCCGCTTTTCGGAAGAGTAGGCCATTGTGTGCCGGTGGGAACGGATGACAAAATTTACAAAAATTCCTTACACACAGAGGACTGAATGAAAAAAAAGCATATGAGTGCTTAATCCACTATCCTCGAAATAAAAGAATAAAATAAATAAACAGATACACACACACACACTCACACGCGCGCGCACGCGCACACACACACACACACACCACACACACACACACACACACACACACACACACACACACACACACGCACACACACACACACACCACACACTGTTCGCGCATGTGGAGAGGAGAAGAGAGGTATGAATTCTGACAGAACAGTCACTGCTAACAGCCATGAATGCCTAGTATCTTTTTTCTTTTGGTATGTTTTGTTCTATTTGTTTCTTTTTTTTAAAAAGTATTTTGTTTGCTTTTTGCGGTTGTTTTTGTGTCTTTTATTATAAAGTATGAACGTGAAAGAACTGGTGATACCGTAACCTGCTATAACTTGTTTGACATTAATTTTATTATTTTTTGTTCACACTGTTTTGATATCCCTGAACGAGAGAGAGAGAGAGAGGAGAGGAGAGGAGAGATGAGAGAGAGAGAGAGAGAGAGAGAGAGAGAATGAATGAATGAATGAATGAAGGAATGAAATCTTTATTTTTCAAGGGTAACAGAATAAGCGTACACATACTGTTTTTTTCCATCCGGCCCTTGCCCTGATTAGAGACTATCAACAAAACAAGGAGGAAAAATCCACTACTACACCAACGACAACATGATTTTAAAAAAGATAAGTGTATAATTTAACAATACATAATCCCTAACTGACCTGAATATTAATGTCAAGAGATGTAGAGATTCCTCGCAAAGCAGTCAGCGACATTGTCCAACTTTGAAATCACCCTCCCTCCCTCCCTCTCTCACAAAGCAGTCAGAGACATTGTCTAACCTTTAAATCACCCTCCCTCCCTCCCTCACAAAGCATTCAGAGACATTGTCCAACCTTGAAATCACCCTCCCTCCCTCCCTCCCTCCCTCTCTCACAAAGCAGTCAGAGACATTGTCCAACCTTGAAATCTCCCTCCCTCCCTCCTTCCCTCACAAAGCATTCAGAGACATTGTCTAACCTTGAAATCACCCTCCCTCTCTCTCTCTCACAAAGCAGTCAGAGAAATTGTCCAACCTTGAAATCACCCTCCCTCCCTCCCTCACAAAGCATTCAGAGACATTGTCCAACCTTGAAATCACCCTCCCTCCCTCCCTCCCTCACAAAGCATTCAGAGACATTGTCCAACCTTGAAATCACCCTCCCTCCCTCCCTCCCTCCCTCCCTCCCTCTCTCACAAAGCAGTCAGAGACATTGTCCAACCTTGAAATCACCCTCCCTCCCTCCTTCCCTCACAAAGCATTCAGAGACATTGTCTAACCTTGAAATCACCCTCCTCTCTCTCTCTCTCACAAAGCAGTCAGAGACATTGTCCAACCTTGAAATCACCCTCCCTCCCTCCCTCACAAAGCATTCAGAGACATTGTCCAACCTTGAAATCACCCTCCCTCCCTCCCTCCCTCACAAAGCATTCAGAGACATTGTCCAACCTTGAAATCACCCTCCCTCCCTCCCTCTCTCACAAAGCAGTCAGAGACATTGTCCGACCTTGAAATCACCCTCCCTCACTCCCTCTCTCACAAAGCAGTCAGAGACATTGTCCAACCTTGAAATCACCCTCCCTCCCTCACAAAGCATTCAGAGACATTGTCCAACCTTGAAATCACCCTCCCTCCCTCCCTCCCTCACAAAGCATTCAGAGACATTGTCCAACCTTGAAATCACCCTCCATCCTTCACAAAGCATTCAGAGACATTGTCTAACCTTGAAATCACCCTACCTCCCTCACAAAGCAATCAGAGACATTGTCCGACCTTGAAATCACGCTCCCTCCCTCCCTCTCTCACAAAGCATTCAGAGACATTGTCCAACCTTGAAATCACCCTCCCTCCCTCCCTCCCCTCCCTCACAAAGCAGTCGGAGACATTGTCCAACCTTGAAATCACCCTCCCTCCCTCCCTCCCTCCCTCTCTCACAAAGCATTCAGCGACATTGTCCAACCTTGAAATCACCCTCCCTCCCTCTCTCACAAAGCATTCAGCGACATTGTCCAACCTTGAAATCACCCTCCCTCCCTCCCTCCCTCCCTCTCTCACAAAGCAGTCAGAGACATTGTCTAACCTTGAAATCACCCTCCCTCCCTCTCACAAAGCAGTCAGGGACATTGTCCAACCTTGAAATCACCCTCCCTCCCTCCCTCCCTTTCTCACAAAGCAGTCAGAGACATTGTCCAACCTTGAAATCACCCTCCCTCCCTCCCTCCCTCTCTCACAAAGCAGTCAGCGACATTGTCCAACCTTGAAATCACCCTCCCTCCCTCCCTTCCTCCCTCTCTCACAAAGCAGTCAGCGACATTGTCCAACCTTGAAATCACCCTCCCTCTCTCACAAAGCAGTCAGCGACATTGTCTAACCTTGAAATCACCCTCCCTCCCTCCCTCCCAAAGCATTCAGAGACATTGTCCAACCTTGAAATCACCCTCCCACCCTCCCTCTCTCACAAAGCATTCAGAGACATTGTCTAACCTTGAAATCACCCTCCCTCTCTCACAAAGCAGTTAGACACATTGTCCGACCTTGAAATCACCCTCCCTCCCTCTCTCCCTCTCTCACAAAGCAGTCAGGGACATTGTCCGACCTTGAAATCACCCTCCCTCCCTCTCTCCCTCTCTCACAAAGCAGTCAGGGACATTGTCCGACCTTGAAATCACCCTCCCTCTCTCACAAAGCAGTTAGACACATTGTCCGACCTTGAAATCACCCTCCCTCCCTCCCTCCCTCTCTCACAAAGCAGTCAGCGACATTGTCCGACCTTGAAATCACCCTCCCTCCCTCCCTCCCTCTCTCACAAAGCAGTCAGGGACATTGTCCAACCTTGAAATCACCCTCCCTCCCTCCCTCCCAAAGCAGTCAGCGACATTGTCCGACCTTGAAATCACCCTCCCTCTCTCACAAAGCAGTCAGCGACATTGTCCGACCTTGAAATCACCCTCCCTCCCTCTCACAAAGCAGTCAGCGACATTGTCCGACCTTGAAATCACCCTCCCTCCCTCCCTCCCTCTCTCACAAAGCAGTCAGGGACATTGTCCAACCTTGAAATCACCCTCCCTCCCTCCCTCCCAAAGCAGTCAGCGACATTGTCCAACCTTGAAATCACCCTCCCTCCCTCCCTCACAAAGCAGTCAGAGACATTGTCCAACTTTGAAATCACCCTCCCACCCTCCCTCTCTCACAAAGCATTCAGAGACATTGTCTAACCTTGAAATCACCCTCCCTCTCTCACAAAGCAGTTAGACACATTGTCCGACCTTGAAATCACCCTCCCTCCCTCTCTCCCTCTCTCACAAAGCAGTCAGGGACATTGTCCCACCTTGAAATCACCCTTCCTCTCTCACAAAGCAGTTAGACACATTGTCCGACCTTGAAATCACCCTCCCTCCCTCCCTCCCTCTCTCACAAAGCAGTCAGCGACATTGTCCGACCTTGAAATCACCCTCCCTCCCTCCCTCCCTTGCCTCACGAAACAGTCAGAGACATTGAAATCACAGCAACAAAAGGCTGATAGGGTTTTGTTTTTGTTTTTTGGTGAAACGTCCAGGTGAAAAAGTCATGTAAAAAAAGGTCACACACAAACTCACACACACACTTAAAAAAAATGCACACACACATACACACACACACTATTTTTTAAAATGCACACACACACATATATACACACACTTTTAAAAAAAAAACACACACACGCACGCACGCTCGCACGCACACACGCACGCACACACATACGCACGCATACACAACATACACACACAACTTACACACGCACACACACACGCACGCACGCACGCACACACATACGCACGCATACACAGCACACACAACTTACACACGCACGTAGGCACGAACGCACGCAAACATTTTGAAACAAATGACAATGAAAAGCCATAAATAATCGCTCGCACTCGCGTGCAATAACTGTCAAACCAGGTGGGGGTGGAGGGGGTTACTCAATATATCCATCCAATGTAAGTATGCATACACATTGACGTACAAGTACACACACACACACACACACATACACACACACGCACACACACACACACACACACGCACACACACAACACAGACAGAAAGACAGACAGACAGAGACAGAAAGACCAGGGAGAGAGAGAGAGAGAGAGAGAGAGAGAGAGAGAGAGAGAGAGAGAGAGAGCTGCCTTTGCGCGTGTCTTCATTCTACATTGCTCTCTCTCTCTCTCTCTCTCTCTCTCTCTCTCTCTCTCTCTCTCTCTCTCTCTCTCTCTCTCTCTCTCTCTCAGAATTCAAATCAAAACTAATACACACACACACACACATATATATATATATATACATATATATATATATATATGTATATGTATATATGTATGTATATATATGTATATATATATATATATATTATATATATATATAGAGAGAGAGAGAGAGAGAGAGAGAGAGAGAGAGAGAGAGAGAGAGAGAGAAAATTTCGTGTGGCCAACGTGACCACTGCGATTTGATATGATATCAGGTTTTACTCTTTTTTATATATATATATATATATATATATATATATATATATATATATATATAATATATATATATAAAGAATAAAATAAAACCCACCACCATCATTACTACTACCACCACCACCTTCACCAACCAACACCAAACCAACACAACCACACCTAACCACCACCTCCATCACACACCGACCACCACCAACCACCACCACACCACCTCCATCACCACCACCACCACCAACCAACCACACAAACACCTACACCACAACTACCTACAACACCACCACCACCACACACATCAACCACCACCACCAACCACACAACCACCATCCACCACCACCACCACCACCACCACCACTCGTTCATTTATCCTGCTATTTATGGCGACACAGGACCAGTCCGTCCATCAGCAGATTAACAAATGCTGGGCTCCACTTGAGCTGATCTTTCCCCTGTCTGTGTCCAAGGTCTCACTGCCCCTGACCATTGTAGACTTGATTTGATATCAGGTTGTACTCTCCGTGGTGTTACCGTTAGATCTATCTATCTCTATCCTATCTATCTATCTATCTATCTATCTATCTATCTATCTATCTATCTATCTATCTATCTATCTATCTCTATCTATCTGTATATCTATTTATCTATCTATCTGTATATCTATCTATCCATCTATCTATCTATCTATCTATCTATCTATCTATCTATCTATCTATCTATCTTATTCAGCGCACGTAAAAGAACCCGCAGCAACAAGAGAGTTGTCCCTGGCAAAATTCTGTAGAAAAAAGCCACTCTGATAGGGAAACAAAATAATACAGTTGCAGACCAAAATAAAAGAAAGGGTGGCGCTGCTCTTGTGGCGACGCGCTCTCCCCGGGGGAGAGCAGCCCAAATTTCACGCAGAGAAATTTCGTGACTTAAAATGGTGTAAATGAATGAAATGAAATTTATTATATATATATATATATATATATATATATATATATATATATATATATATATATATCCTTGTTACTGTTGCCGTTATCCTTGAGGTTGCTGTTGCTGTGGTTGATAGTGATATATGTTTTACATATCGTTGTTATTGTTGCCGTTATTCTTGATATGGCTGTCGCTGTGGTCGATGACTTATTATCGTTGATGTTATTGTTGGTGGTGTTTGTGATTGATGTTATTAGTGTTTTTGTTGATGTTGTTCATGTTATTGTTGGTTGTTATCGATGTTGTCATCATTGCTTCTTGTTGTTGTTGTTGATGCTATCGTTGTTGTTTATAATTGATTTTTAAAATTGTTTTTGTTGTTGATGTTATTGTTGATTTTATCGATGCTTTTAACGTTGCTTTTTTATGTTGTTATGGTTGCTTGGAATTGTTGATGTTATCGTTGTTGTTGTTGCTTGTTATTGTTGATGTTAACTTTGTTATCGTTGCTTGTTATTGCTATTAGTGTTACTGTTATCATTGCTTGTAATTGTTGATGTTCTCGTTGTTATTGTTATCGTTATCATTGTTGCTGTTATCACTGATGTTATTGTTGCCGTTTTCGTTGCTGTTATAGCTCTTAATGTTGATGTTATTGCTGATATCATAGATTATTTTCGCCGATGTTATCGCTGTTGCTATCGTTGATGTTATCGGTGATATCATCGTTGATGTCATCGTTGATGTTATCGTTGATATCAGCGCTGATGGTTATCGTTTATGGTTATCCTCGATGTTTTTATTGTTGATATCATCGTTTACATCGTTGTTATTATCGCTGTTGTGATCATCACTGTCATCACCACTGCCATCATGACTCTCATCATCACTACCATCATCACTACCATCATCACTATCATGCATCATCACTCTCATCACACTCTCATCACCATTGATCATCATGTCACACATCTCATCACGTCATCATCACTGTGATTCATCACTGTCATCATCACTCAACCACTCCATCATCACTCACTCACATCCTGTATCATCACTGTCATCATCACTATATCACTCATCACACTTGCTCATCATCTGTCACATCACGTCATCACCACTCTCATCAACACTGTCATCATCACTAATCATCACTCTCATCACTGCATCACACTGCATCATCACTGTCATCAACATCTTTATCATCACTGCCATCACACTCTCATCATCACACTGTCATCATCACTGCCCTCATTCATCACCTTCATCATCACTGCCATCATCACATCCTCATCATCACATCCATCATCACTGCATCATCACACTCTCATCTCATCACGTCATCACCACCATCAATAGCATCAAAGATAATAAATCATCAACCACGGCGACAGCCATATCAAGGATAACGGCAACAGTAACGAGGATATATATAAAACAGTAACATTATCAACCACAGCGACAGCCATATTAAAGATAACGGCAACATATATATGTATATATTACATATATATATATATATATATATATATATATATATATATATATATATATATATATATATATATATATATATATATATGTGTGTGTGTGTGTGTGTATTACATATATATATATATATATATATATATATATATATATATATATATATATATATATATATATATATATATATATATATATATATATCATTTCATGTATTTCATTCATACCACTTTAAGTCACGAGATTTCTCTGCGCGAAATTTGGGCTGCTCCTCCCCGGGGAGAGCGCGTCGCCACAAGAGCAGCGCCACCCTTTTTTTTTTTTTGGTCTCCAACTTTATTATTTTGTTTCCCTATCAGAGTGGCTTTTGTCTAAGAATTTTGCCAGGGACAACTTTGCTCTTAGATAGATGGCTGGATGAAAAAAAAAGCAAATGCATTGG
This sequence comes from Rapana venosa, assembly GCA_028751875.1. NCBI lineage: Eukaryota > Metazoa > Mollusca > Gastropoda > Neogastropoda > Muricidae > Rapana > Rapana venosa. The sequence goes on along the minus strand of CM054142.1, from coordinate 69,521,709 downwards.
TTATTCAATGTACCATCTGCAAATAAAATTTTGACTTGACTTGACTGTCATCATCACTCTCATCACCACTCTCATTATCACCACTCTCATCATCACCACTCTCATCATCACTCTCATCATCACCACTCTCATCACCACTCTCATCATCACCACTCTCATCACCACTCTCATCATCACTCTCATCACCACTCTCATCACCACCACTCTCATCACCACTCTCATCACCACCACTCTCATCACCACTCTCATCATCACTACCAGCATCATCACTCTCATCAACACTGCCATCATCACTCTCATCATCACCACTCATCATCACCACTCATCACCACACTCACCCTCACTCACACTCACCCTACTCACCTGTGTGTGTGTCGCGGCTGTTGCAGATGAGGAGGCAACAACAACAACAACAACAACAACAACAACAACGATGAGGAGCAGCAGGAGGATGAAGCGCAGTGAGCGGAGACTGGCGCGGCTGATCCCCTGCTAGTGCCTAGCATGTATCCCCGCCTGCCGCGCCTGCTGCGTCTGGGCCTGCTGGCGCTCTGCCTCCTGCTCTCCCTGCTCGTCGTCCTCAGGGTCGGGGTGGGCCTCCAGGGCAGCGCCAGCCCCGACCTGCTCCGCGCTCACCGCCTGGCTTCCTGGCAAACTCTGCAGCGACCCGTGCCGCCTCTGCTGCTGCTCTCCGCCACCCGACACCCGCCCTCCACCGTCCCCAAGGTGAGGATGGTAGCGCAGGCGCTGCGCGTCAACAAGACACTGCCCCCTACCCCCACCCCTACCACCACCACAGTGCCCAAGACCTCGCCAGCGGTCAAGGTCGTCACGGACGAAGCGATGACGGTCAAACCGGGTGACGTGGTCAACCCCCACCCTTTCCGCTACATCATCAACCCCAGGGACACGTGCCGGACTAGCCGGCAGGGCGGGCGCGTGGACCTGCTGGTGTACGTCCACTCGGCCCCGGCCAACTTCAAGAAGCGCATGGCCGTGCGGCAGACGTGGGGCGACAAGGCGCTGCTGCGCGGCTACAACGCCACGCTGGTCTTCGTGGTGGGCCGGGTGCCGGAGTCTGCCCACATGACCCTGCTGCAGATGGAGAGCGAGCGCTTCCAGGACGTCGTGCAGGAGGACTTCATGGACACCTACCGCAACCTCTCCTACAAGGCCATCGCCGGCCTGAAGTGGGCCCAGCAGTTCTGCCCAGGCGTGGCCTTCATCCTCAAGACGGACGACGACATCCTGGTTAACTGCCGCGGGTGGTCCGCTACCTCCAGGAGGAGGTCAAGCCCAAGCTGGGCTCCCGGCGGCTGATCCTGTGCAACGTGTGGATCCGCATGAGGATCATCCGGGACGTGCGCTCCAAGTGGTACGTGTCGGAGAAGGAGATGAAGGGCGACGTCTTCTCGCCCTACTGCTCGGGCTCGGCCTTTTTGCTGAGCGGGGACATGGCCGGGCTGCTGTACCGGGCCTCGCTGGTGACGCCCTTCTTCTGGGTGGACGACTACTACATCACGGGCGCCCTGGTCCAGCGCCTCGACATCAAGCACCGCAGCCTCAACAGGGCCTACCTCCTCAACCCGGGGGTGGCGGAGGCCAAGTTCCACAACGACACCAAGAAGGAGCTGTTCTTCTTCCACCTGCACAAACTGCTGGTCATGTACCGCCTGTGGAAGCAGATGACCCCCGGCAACCTCACCGTTGTTGCCGCCTCCCCTTCGCCCCGCTCCCCCCATCTACCCCCGCCCTCCGCCGCCCATTCCGTCCGACCCGTGCCACGTGCGGCGTGATGACTCATGGGTGCTCTCTCTCTCTCTCTCTCTCCGTGCGGTGTCCGAGGATGCTGAGTGGGTGAAGGGTGTCTTAGGATGCTTAAATGGGTGAAGGGTGTCTGAAGATGCTAAATGGGTGAAAGGGTGTCTGAAGATGCTAAGTGGGTGAAAGGTGTCTGAAGATGCTAAGTGGGTGAAGGGTGTCTGAAGATGCTAAATGGGTGAAGGGTGTCTGAAGATGCTAAATGGGTGAAAGGTGTCTGAAGATGCTAAATGGGCGCGGTGTCGGAGGATGCTAAATGGGTGAAGGGTGTCTGAAGATGCTAAATGGGCGCGGTGTCGGAGGATGCTAAATGGGTGAAGGGTGTCTGAAGATGCTAAGTGGGTGCGGTGTCTGAAGATGCTAAATGGGCGCGGTGTCGGAGGATGCCAGACTGGGGTTGTCAAATGGTGACTGTGGGTACTCTCTCGTGCAGAGTCTGAGGATGCCAGACAGGTGTCTCGTCTGACGCTCAGTGAAGACTGATGCTATATTATTCTAAGACGCGGTTGATGCTACGGAGGTGTGGTGTTTGATGATGGCAGGCAGTGACCTTGACTCTTCACGTTGTTGACTTCGGGTGATGGGGGTTTCAGCTGCCTGGTCATCCTGGCTTTTGTTTGAGGGTGTTGTTTTGTTTTTTTCTTCTTTTTTTTTCTTCTACCTGATCACGTTTTCTGTGTCTTCAATGTTTGAAGTATCTGTATGTGTGTGTGTGTGTCTGTGTATGTACAAGCGCGCGCACGCGCTGTGTATGTGTGTACAAGCGCGCGCGCGCACGCGCTGTGTGGATTTCCACGCGCGCACAGGCGAGTCCAGGTACGCTGGCCTACGCGCAGCGCCACTTGCACAGGTGCTTCGAGCATGCATATGCCTGCATGTATGGATATCTGTCAATGTTTGACAAAGACTCCAGAGTGACTTACTTAACAACGCGTCGTTCATCTTCGCTTCTGTTCCGCCTCCCCACTC
>CM054142.1:69473919-69513919 GCA_028751875.1 Rapana venosa | reverse complement strand
TTTGTGTAATGTGTTGACGTGGTTAGTGTGTGTTTGTGTGTTTGTGAATGTGTAGTTGTGTGTGTGTTTTATGGTGTGTTTGTGTTGTGTGTTATGTGGGATGTTTGTTGTGAATAGTGCTGTGTTTGTAGTGTGTTGGATGTGTGGTGTTAAGAGTTAGTGTGTGTCTTGTTGTGTGTTTTTTGTAATGTTTGTTTGTGTTTGAAATTTTTAAGTGTGTTGAAGTGTGTGTTTAAGCTGTAGTGGGTCATGTGTTTTGTTTTAGAATTTACGTTTTTGAAAATTTGTTGGTGTGTTGTTTAAATGATAGGTATTTAGCGCTCTGTTTTTGTTTTGCTTTTGCTTTATAAGTTGTTTTTGGTGTTGTTTTTGTAAGTTCTTATTACTTAGTGTGATGCATTTTTTGCAATGGAATTGTTCGCTTTGTTTTGAAATGCGTTATGAGTGTAGTTTTGCAGTAAAAGAATTGTTATTATATTATTTCGTTGTGTTGTGCAAAAAATTAACAATTATAATGTAAGAATGTATCAGTACAAATGTTATATTTTTTTGAATGTTTTGCTTTTTGTTGTTGATTTGTAGTGTGTGGTTTGTTATATTATATAGTGATGCAAATTATGCCAAGGATTGTACGCTTTTTTCTTTTACTTGCATTATGCTTTTTTGCGTTCAAGTAAGACATATATAATTATGTACCATAATTCTTCCTGTGCGTGTGCGTGCACACAAACATACACACATATATTATACATGCACAGGCACACAGACACATACACACTGATATATATATATATATATATAACACATGTACACACACACACAATATATATATATATATATAACACATGTACACACAGACACCACACACGCACACACATTCACACACACACATTCACACACACATTCACACACATGCACACACACACGCGCACATCACACACACACACACACACACTTGTTTATCAGCGCATCAAACATACATACGTGAATGCATCATACGTGTAGGCCGTACACTCATCATTATACATTGAAAGAAAAAAAATAATCATAAAAGACTAAAAACAATCTTCGAACGCACTCACCTCCGCTGTTTCACTGAAGCCGCGGTGGTGACAACACATTCAACCGACGTATGGGATAACAGAGGCAACAAAAATGACGACAATGATGATGACGATGAAGATGATGATTATGCCGATGATGATGATGCATCATTGATGATGATGATGATGGTGGTGACTGCTTCATCTCAATGCTAGAAAAGAAAAAGAGAGAACAAACAAAAAATCATCATATCATAACACAATCGTCTTGAACAAAAGATGCCCAACTTTGTATATCATCTTATAAAATATTTGTGCCTCGCAATATTGCAGCGAAAACCAAGCTTGGGGGTGAACAAAATGCGAAGTCTAGGATGGTTGAAGCGCGTGAAGTTTTGTTGGCTGTTTTGCTAGTGCTCCACTTCGTTGCTGGATTTTTTGGGTGTGGTTTTTCTTTTGTGTGTGTTTTGTATTAGCCGAACGTGTTGATCAGTAAGTAATACAATGTTAGTCCTTTTTTTAAAAAAAGTTTGTTTTGGGTTTTTTGCTTGCTTTGACGAAGTGTTTGGGAGGAGTACTCTTCCGATGGAATGACTTTGTTGTTGGAGTTATGTAGCGCTTTGTGAAGATTGAGTAGTCGTGTGTTCACTGTTCAGTTAGTTAGCTTGATTTTCATTCATTTATCTGTTTACGTAGTTATTCATTTTGTGTGTGGTGAGTTTGCTTTCCCTAATTACTGATGTAACTGATGCTATTGTCTCTTTTTTTGCAACTCACTGTTTTCCTTTGTTGATGCCACAGAGATTAATCACTGAGAATTATCCAAAGACAGTAAGTTATTGCCCGTTGCCGGAGTATTTAGGACCAAGATACATGCGTACACATATCGTGCTTTCAGATTAGGAATGTTGACGTTCTTGAAAATCATTCCACAAATTATCCATGGTCTGAATTTGTTGACCATTCCATAAAAACCATGGGTGATTCTCCTGGCTTTCTGTATTCAATACAACTTAATGCCAGTTTTATTCAACGCTGCAGTTGTGGCTGGAAAACGAATAATTCCGATAGAAAAAAAGTTCGAGTCTGTAACCATTCCTTGCCTGTGGTTTAGCTTATAAGCAGGCAGTGTTACACTGACACTGCCAACATGCTAGGTTACACCAAATCGTTTGGAACGTTCACATCTTTTCTAAGAACTTAAAAACACATTTTTGTGTGTGTGTCTGCAACCGTTTGAATTGATCATATCGGGCGGGAAGAGCATTCCAGGTTCATTAATCCTATTACCAGGAGACTTGTTCCCTCTGGGTATAAAAGGTAAAAGGGTAAAGGTAAAGGTGTCCCATAACCTATGTGGTCATATGGGAGCAATCATCAGAAACCTCAGCTTTTCTAAGGGCCAGCATATTGAGGGCGGCGCCCATCTCCTCTCCCTCACCTTCCCTGACAGATACCCATTTACAGCTGGGTGAACTGGGGGACTAAGTTGGAGCCATATCTCGCTAGATATAACGCTATATTAACTCCATATAGTAGTTTCATCATGATTCATAATACCAGCTGTGAAGATATTTGCTGGAAGGAGATGTGAAGCTCCGTTAGTTTATTTTGTTAACAAACCTGCAGGAAAGACAATGCCTGAAAAATTGAGCGCGATGTTCTAACGACTGGAAGGAAGAGAGAGGAGTCGACAAATCAGCTAGTCCTTGAATATCATGATGTCGTATATGCTGTAGTTCTGACAGAACAGTTCTACCACAGAATTCTGGTAGCATAATTTTGCAGAAGTCGTTATCCTGTGCACAAGCCATTGAATTGACAGTAAATGTAGATGATAGTAGCAGCGTTCTTCTAAATATCATATAATGTGAAAGAAAGCCTTGCAGGGACACACACACACACACGTGCGCACGCACACACGCACGTGCGCACGCACGCACGTACACACACAAACACACACACACACATATATATATATATATATATATATATATATATATATATATATATATAAACTAGTTTTTCATCAAAAGCACTGAAATCGGTTCACACACACACACACACACAAACAACACACACACACAAAACACACACTCAAACACACAACACAACACACACACTCACACACACACACTCAAACACAAACACACACACACACACACACACACACACACACACACACACACACACACACACAGAAAGCTAAAACTGCTACAATAAACCATACACTAAAACATAACATCGTGACTCAAAACGCAACATCATCAATCGCGTCACGCGTTCAGGAAATCTTACCACTGCCGGCATTCTTCCAAACCTAAAACAAACATAGACACTGTACGGGCATAGCAGCGATCCTCTATTTAAATCCTACATTTTTCTTTTTTTTATTTAAAATTTCGACATGGATTTTCCAAGTATGCAGGGCATGTAAAGTTTATTTTGGAGTTAATCAATTCGCTCTTTGCTCCAGGATAACAACTTCTAAAAATGCGATATGAGCAACACCTGGGTAGTATAGTGCATAAAACATCCTCCGTTTACGATCGTCAGAGAGCGCGAATTTTTTAACCTGCTGGCAACAAGAGTGATTGGTTAGTCACAGGGTTGGACTCTGCATCACACTCGTGCACCTTCTGACGTGGTTTTTTACTTCGTGACGCGCCACAAAGACTGAAGACTTTACGTCATTAGACTGAAGACTTGACGTCACAAGACTGAAGACGTTACGTCACAAGACTGAAGACTTTACGTCACAAGACTTTACGTCACAAGACTGAAGACTTGACGTCACAAGACTGAAGACTTTACGTCACAAGACTGACAAATACTGAAGACTTTACGTCACAAGACCGACAAAGACTGAAGACTTTACGTCACAAGACTGAAGACTTTACGTCACAAGACTGAAGACTCTACGTCACAAGACTGACAAAGACTGAAGACTTTACGTCACAAGACTGAAGACTTGACGTCACAAGACTGAAGACTTGACGTCACAAGACTGAAGACTCTACGTCACAAGACTGACAAAGACTGAAGACTTTACGTCACAAGACTGAAGACTTGACGTCACAAGACTGAAGACTTTACGTCACAAGACCCTGACGGTCTTACACGCTACACAAAACGTACTCATTCCTAATGCTCTACTGAAGATACGTCCATTTCGTGCAGCGTTTCAAAAGGTAGTTCCAAGAAGTTTGGATCGCATGTTTAAGGGTTATCTCGTGAAAGTTTTACACTTGTCAACAATCCGAGATAATCTTTCTTTTTTGAGTTTGTTTATCCTTTCTTTCTATTATCATTTTTTTGGGTGTGTCTTTGACTGAGGTACATATCTATTTTCATATTTTTGTGTGTGGTATCATGGAAGCAGAACAATATCTGTCCATGAAAAAGGGGTTGGGTAAAAGAGAAAAAAACCTTGTTGGTTAACATGATTGTCGATTTGTGAACTCTGTGTCTGTGTGTTTGTGAGCGTGTGTGTGTGTGTGTGTGTGTTTGGCTACCATCCGGCTTGGTACGAAAGGGTTTAGGGTCAGCAAGTATAAAGCTACTGGATGACATTCCAAATAAACGAAGCATTTGATTCTTCAGTCTGGGTGTTTTGTCTTCTGTTCTTGGGTGTATGGAAGGAAGGAAGGAATGAAAGGAAGGAAGGAAGGAAAGAATGAAGGAAGGAAGGAAGTTCAGAAAGAAAGAAGGAAGGAATGAAAGAAGGAAGGAAGAAGGAATGAAGGACGGAAAGAAGAAAGGAAAGAAAGAATGAAGGAAGGAAGGCAGGAATGAAAGGAAAGAATGAAAGAAAGAAGGAAGGAAAGAAATAATGAAAGGAATGAATGCAGGAAGGATGGAAGAAGGAATGAAAGCAGGGAAGGAAGGAAAGAAAGAAAGAAAGAAAGAAAGAGAGAAAATAAGAAGGAAGAAAGGAAGGAAAGAAAGATGCGCGAGTGGAAATGACGAGAATATTAGCAATAAAAGACAGCAGTAAAAGTATAAGTTGGCCAATCTTTCAGCCTGAAGAAGGTTTTAAATAAACCGAAAATTGGCTCTGCCAAACACTTGGGTGTTGTTGTGGTGGTTTTTTTTTTTTTACTTGTCTGCTTTTTTCAGTAAAGGTATAAGAAGAGAACCAAACAGAAATATCGAAACCTCTAAGAGACAAGCACAAGAGAAAGTGAAGCCTCAATCACTGCCAGGACCTCTGAGAAAGGCTCATACAGGAGCCGAAACTCGGGTCAGGTCAGGTCAGGTCAGGTCAGGCCAAAGGTCAGGTCAGGCCAAAGGTCAGGTTAGGCCAAAGGTATGGTCTTTACACAAACATGACTAAAATGCTGTCATTGAAAGATATTAGTTTCTAGAGGACTTTGTTTTTTCTTTTGGGTGAATTTAATCTTTCGATAAATCATTTTTTCAAATTGATGGAGAAGTTGTAAGTGGTTACCTACACTTGTTTTTTTTTCCTCCACCATTATTTTTTCTCAGTAAAACAAGCAGAAGAGGGGGTAGGGGGTGGGGAGAGAGAAAGTAGGGGCAACAGAGAGAGAGAGAGAGAGAGAGAGAGAGAGAGAGGATGTATATCTCCCTCTCTCTCTTTCTCTCTCTCTCTTTCTCTCTCTCTCTCTCTCTCTCTCTCTCTCTCTCTCTCTCCACACACACACACACACACACACACACACACACACACACCACACAACACACGAGATTTGCTCTCTTTTTAGCACACACTTTTCACCCCATTGTCCTACATTTAAAAAGCGTGCTTCGATCTCTGCAGCGCAAATCGAGCCAACAAACCCCTGCACACAATGAATATAGCAAATTGGTTCACTCTTTGAGATGGACAGAACGAATCATGTTGTGCATACACAGCACAACGAACGACGAACGAAAAAGCGAGCAAGCGAGCGAGCAAGCAAGCGAGCAAGCGAGCATGCTATCGAGCGAGTCAGCGAGAGAGCAAGAGAGAGAGAGAGAGAGAGAGAGAGAGAGACAGAGGCAGAGACACACAGAGAGATAGAAACTGTTTTTGTTGCCATTGACAGCTATGACCTTTCCGCAAAGAGTACCCCCACCAAAAAGAAGAAAAAGAAAAAAAGCCCAAAGCATTTTCTGGCAACTCTAAAAGTAGAAGTACTAAAGTGAGTTGTTAAGAAACAAAAAGCAACAATGAAAGTCCTTCAGATGAGACTATAAACCGACGCCCCGTGTGCGAACGCATGCAGAACATCTTGCCCACACGTTAAAATCCTGTTCCGCTTTTCGAAAAAGTAGGCCATTGTGTGCCGGTGGGAACAGATGACAAAATTTACAAAAACCGCATACACACGGAAACTGGATGTAAAAAAAAAAGCACATGAGTGCTTATTCCATTATCCTCGATATATTAAAAAAAAAAGTCATCTGAGCGCTTTGATTTGTTGCTTTACAAGATTCAGCGCTATATAAATTCTATACATTATTATCATTACTATTATATCTATAGGACAAGAGAACAGCACATTACGTTTCAAAATCCAGAGGGACTCCCATATCCACTGATGAAGGCAAAGTGCAATCGGCTGCACTGAAATGTGTGTTACACTTTAGAATGTTATGTTGAGATTGTCTTTATCCATGACAGTCTTTTAACGTAACAACTTTGGACACTCCATTAAACTTTTTAAAAAGGAGAAAAAAAAATCCTCTGAAGTTGAAGTACGCCTGCCTGCAATGACCAACGTCTCTTGGGTTTAAACCCCGTTCAGACGTAGTAATAGTAATAATAATAATAATAATAATAATAATAATCATAATCATAATGATGATGATGATGATGATGATGATAATTATAGTTATTATTATTATTATTACAATAAACATCAAAATGATAATATTATCATTATCATTTATCTCATCATCATCATTATCATTACTATTTTCATTTCATTGTCAAGGTTGGGGTTCAACCCTGCAACACTCTCTATTATGTTCGATAAAGGGGACGGGATAGCCTGGTGGTTAGAGTGATGCGCTCGTGATCTGCTGACCCGGATTCGAATCTCGTTCAAGAGGATTTTTCCTCTGGAGTTAACATCAGTGCCGACTCCACTCTCCCCAAAAAGTCTTTCGGATGAGACTATAAACCGAGATCCCGTGTGCGAACGCACGCAGAACATCTTGCGCATACGTTAAATCCTGTTTCGCTTTTCGTAAAAGTAGGCCATTGTGTGCCGGTGGGAACGGATGACAAAATTGACAAAACCGCATCCACACGGGGACTGGATGTAAAAAAGCACATTAGTGATTATTCCATTATCCTCGAAATAAAAGAAAGAAAGGATATTTTTTTTAAATATCTTTAAAAAAAATACCGCAACTTTTCTTTTCTTTTTTGGTTATCAATCTACGATATCGGACACACTTGTTTATAGACTTCAATTGATGTGTTTACCATCCTCTTAAAAAGATTCTTTATGCTGCTATCCTTTCCAAAATCGAACTGAATGTCAAAGTCCTTCGGATGAGACTATAAACCGAGGCCCGGTGTGCGAACGCATGCAGAACATCTTGCGCACGCGTTAAATCCTGTTCCGCTTTTCGAAAGAGTAGGCCATTGTCTGCCGATGGGAACAGATGACAAATTTTACAAAACCGCATACACACGGGGACTGGATGTAAAAAAACCACATGAGTGCTTATTCCATTATCCTCGATATAAAAGAATAAATAAAATAAATAAATAAATGCTGAGCTGGCAAGTTTTAAATTATGCTTTTGTGAAGAAAAATTGTTTGCTTTATTTTTGTCTGATCATACTGTGATCGACTCGGTAATTTTTTGCCACTTCAAGTAAAAACAAATGTGCTAGCGCGCGCGTGTGTGTGTTTATGTGTGTGTGTGTGTGTGTGTGTGTGTGTGTGTGTGTGTGTGTGTGTGTGCGTGTGTGCGTGCATGTGTGTGTACATGCGCGCGCGTGTGTGTTTATGTGTTTTGGGATGTGCGTGCGTGCATGTGTGTGTATGTATGTACGTGTGTGTGTCCATGTGTCTGTGTGTGCGCGTGGGTGTGTGCGTGCGTTCGTACGTGCATACGTGAGTGTGTGTGTGCATATGTGTATATGTATGTGCGCGCACGCGCGAGTGTGTGTGAATGTATGTGTCGGGGGAGGATGGGTGCGTGCATGCATGTGTGTATGTATGAGCGTGTGTGTGTCCATGTGTTTATGTGTGTGTGTGTGTTCGTGCGTACATGCGTGCGAGCGTGTGTGCTTACGTGTGTGTGTGTATGTGTGTGCTGTGCATGTGTCTATGTGTGTGGGTGTGCGTGCGTGCGTGCGTGTGTGTATGTTTGTTTGTGTGTGTCTGTGTGTGCTTCAGACAAACAGACAGACAAAGCAGGAGGAAGAAGGAAAGAAGGAAGGGAGAAAAAGCATGCAGACACGCCATCAGTGTTGTCTAACTAACCATCAGGAGCTCGCTGCTACTGCTTCTGCTAGGCAAACATACATGACAGTCTCACCCTGAGGGAAACAATCTATCTCAGCATCCTATGATCGATCCTCTGCTGTGTGAACTCTGGCTCGATACCTCTCATCTGCAGCAGCATCAGCAGAATCTGCAGCATCTGCAGCAGCAGTAGCAGCATTCTGTGCAAGATCGACCAGTGTCAGACACATTTTATGCTTCTTTTATTTTATTTTTTATTATTATACTTTTATACCGCTTTAAGTCACGGCAGATTTCTCTGCGTGAAATTCGGGCTATCTCCCCGTGGGGGAGAGCGCGTCGCCACAAGAGCAGCGCCACTCATGGTTTTTCTTTTTCCTGTCTGTATTTGTTTCCCTATCAGAGTGACTTTTTCTACAAAAGTTTGCCAACGTGCGTGGCCTACCTAACTACCTACCTACCTATCTACCTACCTACCTACCGCCCTACCTACCTCATACCTACCTACCGCCCTACCTATCTACCTACCTACCTACCGCACAACCTATCTACCTACCTACCTACCTCATACCTACCTACCGCCCTACCTATCTACCTACCTACCTACCTCATACCTACCTACCGCCCTACCTACCTCATACCCTCCTACCGCCCTACCTACCTCATACCTACCTACCGCCCTACCTATCTACCTACCTACTTACCGCCCTACCTATCAAAGTCAAAGTCAAAGTCAAAAACACTTTAATCATCCCATGAAGGGCAATTACAATACTGACAGGCAGATTGATACACATCAAATATATCAAAGACACAAAAGCTATATATCATATTGGTTTTCAAATAAAATGTCACGAACACACACACACACCACACACACGCGCACATGCGCACACACACGCAAACGCCCGCACGCACACACATCAATTGTGAACACAATTTTAAACCCATTGACTAGAAGACATAAAAACTTATTTTTACGCACGCATATACGCAGCACGGACACACGCACGTACGTGTGTGTGCGAACACACCCACGCACACCCACACCATACACCAATATATGAATTCAATGTTTTAAGACAGTTGACTAGAACACAGACTTATTTCACACACCCACGCACCCACCCACCCACCCACACACACACACACAATTATGTATTGACTACACTCGTAACAATGACAATCAGGCAGATAATTCAGAGAAATGTAAAAACTAGGTAGTCAACATCATTGTGAATTCAGAATTCGAATGCTTACTGGCACAAAAGAATTTCTTTTTCTGTTAGTTTTGCTGATGGGACACTGAAAACGGCGTTCCGAAGGCAACATTTGAAATTCTGGAAACAAGGCATGGGAAGGATCAGCCAAAATGGCTGTGGCTTTGCGTACAAGCTGCTGATTGCAGAACGACATGAGATCTCTTTGTTCTTTTCCAATTATTTTTGAGCAGATTCTTACAATTCTCTGCAGGCCATTCTTGTTTTTAACACTAAGGTTATTGTACCAACAAATGAAAGCAAAACTTAGAACACTCTCTATGTAAGACTTGTAAAACAAGGAAAGGATCTTTTTGTCTACAAAAAATGAGTTCAGTTTCCTCAGAAAATACAGACGTTGTTGTCCCTTTTTGACAAGAGCGTCAGTGTTAACGTCCCAGTTTAACTTGTGGTCAAAAACAGTTCCCAGATACTTATAGTTCAAAACGTTTTCAACCTCTTGATTATGGATAATAATATTCTTAGGAGTATGCCCTGATCTTCTGAAGTCGATAGGCAGGTCTTTAGTTTTAGAAACATTTAGCTCCAGATAGGCCTCGTCACACCAGTGTACGAACTCGGTGAGGGCTGGACCGTGGTCTAAGACTGATCCGGATAAGAGGGATAACAGAGCACTATCGTCTGCGAACTTTACCAGAAAGGAATTTCCATAGTTGCTTCTGCAATCATCTGTGTATAGAATGTACAGAAGTGGTGAGAGGACGCAACCCTGCGGAGAACCAGTGCAGGTAAATCTAACCGAAGAAGATATTTTGTTGGCCAAAACACGCTGTGGTCTGTTGGTTAAAAATTCAATCAGCCAACGAACAAGTTGATTGTCTACGTCAAATTTTGAAATTATTTTGTTAACCAGAACGTGAGGCTGCATTGTATTGAAAGCTGAACTAAAGTCAGCGAACAGTATTCTGGCATGAGAGTCAGGTGTTTCCAAGTGGCTATACAACTTGTTCAAAATGAATAGTTTGGCATCTTCGACACCCCTTCGAGACCTGTATGCAAATTGCAGTGGGTCAAGGTCTTTCTCTGTAGCAGAAAGAATGAGAGATTTTACGATCTTTTCCAGCGTTTTCATCACAAGAGATGTGAGAGCTACAGGTCTAAAATCGTTAGGCCGAGAAGGATTGGGTTTCTTTGGAAGAGGTATTACATTGGAAGTTTTCCAAATAACAGGAATCCGCCCTACCTACCTCATACCTACCTACCGCCCTACCTATCTACCTATTTACCTACCTACCTCATACCTACCTACCGCCCTACCTACCTCATACCTACCTACCGCCCTACCTACCTCATACCTACCTACCTACCGCCCTACCTATATACCTACCTACCGCCCTACATACCTACCTACCTACCTACCTACCACCCTACCTATCTACCTACCTACCACCCTACCTATCTACCTACCTACCACCCTACCTATCTACCTACCTACCGCCCTACATACCTACCTACCTACCTACCTACCTACCGCCCTACCTATCTACCTACCTACCGCCCTACCTATCTACTTACCTACCGCCCTACATACCTACCTACCTACCACCCTACCTATCTACCTACCTACCACCCTACCTACCTACCTACCTACCGCCCTACCTATCTACCTACCTACCACCCTACCTACCTACCTACCTACCGCCCTACCTATCTACCTACCTACCGCCCTACCTATCTACTTACCTACCGCCCTACATACCTACCTACCTACCGCCCTACCTATCTACCTACCTACCACCCTACCTACCTACCTACCTACCGCCCTACCTATCTACCTACCTACTTGCCTACCTACTTACCTGCCTACCTACCTACCACCCTACCTGCCTGCCTACCTACCTATCTACCTAACTACCCACCTACCTACCTACCTACCGCCCTACCGCCCTACCTACCCACCCACCTACCTACCTACCTAACGCCCTACCTACCCACCCACCTACCTATCCCACCTACCTACCTACTTACCTACCGCCCCAGCAGCAGACGCCAGAAATCAGGGCCCAGTGGTTAGAGCAGTACAGCTTCAAGTCTCGAGCTCCTCAAGTCGCGGGATTGAATCTTCGTATCGCTAAGCGAATCAAAGTAATAGGAATGGGAAGAAGGAGTGCTGCACCATCTCTTAGGACGACTTTGATGATTCAAAACCAGTCACTTTCTTACCCCCGTTTTAGTACATACAACCCTACGTATCAATTACGCATGTTAAAGATCCCTCGGTTCGTGGTAAGTGTTTTGACGGTTTGCGAAAACATGAAAACGCTCTGCCTGCACCCGCAGCCTGTCCAGCGCATGGGTTGGTGCAGTAGGTCAAGCATCTGTTCGTTTGAGGGTGACTTGATACATGTGGCGGCGGAATGTAACAGCAGACAGAAGGTAGCAGTTGGAACAAGTCCAGAAGGAACGAAGTCTATTTGCTGATGACTGAAAACGTCGCTAGTGACAATAGGTGTGTCTGCAGCTTAGGTCAGCAAAACAACACTGTCGTACTTAACAGGCGATTTGGCTTTGAGGTCATGAGTTCAAATTGCAGTTTGGAGGGTAAAAAAGAGAAAAATAAAAATCACACGCACACGCGCACACATACTACACACACGCACGCATGCACGTGCGCGCGCACATACACACACAACACACACAACACACACGCAGGTATACACACACACACGCATGCACGTGCGCGCGCACATACACACACAACACACACAACACACACGCACGTATACACACACAAATGCACACACACACACACACACACTCACACACAGACACATACACAAATACATACACACTCTCTCTCTCTCTCTCTCTCTCTCTCTCTCTCTCACACACACACACACACACACACACACACACACACAAACACACAAACACACCACAACACACACACACACACAAAAACACCACAACACACACACACAACACACACACATACACACAAACACACCACAACACACACACTGCCACAGCATCCAAAACTTTATTATCTAAATGCAGCCCGGGACCCCTAAAGGGTTGAGCTGGAAGGGAAGGGCGGAAACACTTGCGAAGTTTCTGGGAAAATCTCCCACGATCAAAAATTACGGTCCCCTAGACTGTCTGTCCCCTCCACTCGGAAGGGTCCTACACACACACACACACACACACACG
Organism: Rapana venosa; assembly: GCA_028751875.1. Taxonomy (NCBI): domain Eukaryota; kingdom Metazoa; phylum Mollusca; class Gastropoda; order Neogastropoda; family Muricidae; genus Rapana; species Rapana venosa. The sequence continues at coordinate 69,501,013 of CM054142.1, read as the reverse complement.
GACGCTTTCTCGGGAACACGAGAAACAAGAGCTGTTTGAGATGTAGCCAATGATTGGCTGTTCTATTCAGTCAGTCGATGTGGAAACGGAAGCCCATAAACTCTGTGTCTGTTTGCACAATTTTAGTCTGAGGTTCTAAAGTTAAACGAGGTGACAGCTGATACAATAACGTTGTTTTTTTTGTTTACTGACAGACAAAGGTCGGTGTAGCCATACTGAAACTTGATAAACATGTGAACTCTGAAGCGGTTAATGGGACACGTAACATGCACGTATGTGTTACTCTAACAGAGATATGTGAACAGTAACTAAAAACCATTCCCCCTTACCAATCAATGTAAAACGAAAAAGAAAGAAAGAAAGAAAGAACTAAAACAAAAACTAGAGCAGGTATTAACGGGCAAAACCACTTTCGTAGACTATATATATATATATATATATACACACACAAATCGAATTGTTCAAGAAATTAACGTCACAGGCAGTAACAGCAGCCACTGGTGGTCACAAACATCACAGCCAGCTGGCCTATTAATTCAGGCACTGCAGCCCAGCCACACAACAATCACTGTTGCACTTCACCCCCTGACCAACATGAAATCCATAAACAACCAACAAAGCTAACTACCCTCGATCGATCAATCGCTCTTGTTCCTAACTGAAAGGGAGCATCAACTTCAAGGGAATGTTCTGAAAACATCCATTGTTTTGAACAAAGATAACGACAAGGCAAGGCACAGTGCAGTTCCAAACCTCCATTTAGCAATGCATGGACGTGGTATATACTGCAGGAAACTGCCTCAAAACGTGAAACAACAGTCTGACCTTTTGGAAACAATGAAACAGCAAACAGAAAGCTTGTTGTTCAAGAAAAAGAGCTATACTATTTGGCAACAAGGTGTAAATTTATGGGAATAAAATTAAAGATGCACAGGATTAACTACTCGTCATATTGAGCAAAATTTCAAACGCTTTTAATACCATCATGAGAAAATGAACTAAGTTATTTAAGTAGAAGATTATTTTTTCCAATGAAAAAAAGTGGGGTTTTTTCCTTGTTTCTTGATTAGAGCTCTCAGGTTAAGCACAGGTCAGACTGTGTATATGCGACCATGAACTTTTACCCCTTTTAAAGCAGCTGCATTCTGTCTGACCCTGGGGATATTGTCTGAACACAACATGCATTTGGGTGGGTTGTTGTGTTGTTGTTTTTTGACAGAGTTTTTGTCACCTGTTCTTCCCGGCATGCAGTGGCTTACTTTTCATGACGAGGCACGGGATAGCCTAGTGGTTAGAACATAGCACTCGCAATCTGATGACCCGGGTTCGATTCCCGCTCAAGGGGATATTTTCCTCTGGAGTTAACATCAGTGCAGAATCCACTCTCCCCAAAAGTCCTTCGGATGAGACTATAAACCGAAGTCCCCGTGTGCGAATGCACGCAGAACATCTTGCGCACACGTTAAATCCTGTTCCGCTTTTCGTAAGAGTAGGCCATTGTGTGCCGGTGGGAACAGATGACAGAATTCACAAATCCGCATACACACGGAGACTGGATGTAAAAAAGCACAAAAGTGCTTATTCCATTATCCTCGATATAAAAGAATAGAATAGAATAAAATTAATAAATAAATGACCTACTCTTTCAAAAGGTGGAACAGATTTTAGCATATGCGCAAAATATTGTGTGTGCATTCATACAAGAGACCTCGGTTTAAAGTCTCATCTGAGGAACTTATGGGGGAGTGGAGTGGTATTGATGTAAATCAAAGGGGAAGAAATCCACTCAAACAGGCATCTCGGGGTTGGCTGAAACCTGGGCCGTCAGATCTCACCGCTCTAACCACAAAGCTATCCACCTCCCTCCCCCATCCCTTCCAAAAGGAATGTTAATTCCAATACATTTCAACTTTTCCACTGAAAACTTTCGATAATAAATCGTTTTTACTCTCTTCAAAACTTTGGATATGATAATTCATAAACTTAACGAGTCTCTCGTGGGAGGATTGAAGCATGCCTTTGATTTGTTGCTTTACAAGATTCAGCGCTATATAAATTCCATACATTATTATTATTATTATTATTATTATTATTATTATTATTATTATTATTATTATTATGCCAGGTTAAATTAAAGTTCCATGCATGCGTGGAAACCTCACTTGTATTTTGCCCAGACAAAACGAATGTGGGATGAAGTGCATCTACGGCTGTTTCCATTCTAGGGGCTTAGTCTTTCTGACGACGATAGTTCAATAACCTCTGTCTCGTCATCTTGGCACCACAAAATCATTGTTGGATTGGGGGGTAGGGGTGGGGGGGGGGGGGTCATAGTTTTCAGCCACCAAACTCCAAATAATAAGACAAGCTTACGTTGCATGCATTGCGCATTCGTTCTCTTCGCCAACTTTGCTTGTGGTTTCCTAACACTTACTTTCAGTTGGCGAAAAGGATAAGAATACTCTTAGAGTGTGAGCACACAGATAATTATAAGGAACGGGTGGTAGTGATGGTAGTGGTTGTGGGTGGTGGGTGGGTTGGGGTGGGGAGGGGGAAGGACAGAGGATAAAAAACATGAGAACAGTATACTGGTCGCCCCGTTACAGTCTTAAAAATCCAAAACAGGGAAGAGGGGTAGGAGGGGGGGGGGGGGGGGAGGGTGTGGATAGCCCAGTGGTTAGAGCATCGTGTTTACAACTTGACAGCCCGGGATTGAGGCCATGTTCGAACCTTCACCAAAATGCTCGTTCAATAGAGGTTTTCCCCTGAAGCTAACATCAGCACAGACTCCACTCTCCCCAAAAGCCCTTTGGATGAGACTGTAAACCGAGGTCCCGTGCGAACCCACGCAGAACATCTTCCGTCACCGTCACCGATATCTCAGATTCCGAATCCTTTGGGGCGCCTTCGAAGCTTTGTCAACCACCTTTCTCCAGTCCTCGCGTCTCTCGGCCACTCTCAGGGTGTCTCTCAGCTCCATGTCTGTCCACTCTCGAATGTTGTCCTCCCATCTCTTCCTTTGTCTGCCTCTTCTTCTTCTTCTTCTTCCTCTCCTCACTGCACCTTGTAGGATTGTTTTAGCACACACACACACACGTTAAAACCCGATCTGCCTTTCGGGAGCTACTCTAAGCCATAACTGCTGGTAAGACTGGATGTAAAAAAAAACAAACCCAAAACACCCAACAACACCCCCCCCCATAAAAAAAGAAACACAAACACACACAAAACCAAAAAAACAAAACCACCAAACCTGCACACTGATGTCATGATATTAGACATCATCCCCGAAGTCGGAATGCAGCTACCTTCATGGTGGGCAAAAACGGTCTGTACCATAGGTTAAAAAAACCCACCTTGGAGCTCTCGCTGAAGAACAACAATAAAAAAAAACCCACCCTCAAAACCTATGTGATGACCCTCTAGTAGGAAGAACTCTAGTGGGGTCAACACATTTGAAACAGGAAAGGAAATTCAGGTCAATGGGTTTTCTTTCCGTAACACCAGCCCTTTTCCTGTTTAGCTCAGGGTGTATCTTCTCCTATGATCATTTCTAGGCAGTATATTTTGTTCCTGTCTCTTGCTTCTTTGTTTTATTTCTGTTCATGATTCTTACACCACTAAAGTGTAAACCTACTTTAAACACTGCAGCAATGTTACACAGTGATCTGCGTATAATAATAATATTATGGAAAGTACTTGGCGTGTCTCTCTGTGGTCGAGTGGTATGCATGGGCCTTTGTTGAGTGACCAAGCATAGCTCCGTATCCACACGCGAATGTAGAATTGTTGTTCAACGCCTTTAGTATAATTATGATACAAGTCGCCAGTCAGCTGGAAACGCCCTACATTCATGTTAACTTAACCATTATCTCATTACTAATGCAGGGCCCAGTCAGCCAAGGACAATAATTGTCTTCTGAGGGGGGGGTGTGACTTCTGAGGATGGAGTCGTGTGTCATCAACAAACAATGACGTTACTCCCTCTGCCGGCAAAAGTGGGCGTGATGATCGTCTGCTTCATTCCAGGCATACCTGAACTTCTTGTCATTGAGGGACTGCACTCTGGCTCTGGCTGCTTGGGTGGGACAGGGGAGAATCCCAGACAGACTCGATTGGGGCCTAGGACGCGATAATTTTATTTATTAATTTTTTTATTTTTTTATTTCGAGGATAATGAAATAAGCAATCATGTGCTTTTAAATCGAGTCCCCGTGTATGTGTACGGTTTTCATATATTTTGTCATTTGTTCCCACTGGCACACCATGGCCTACTCTTTCGAAAAGCGGAACAGGATTTAACGTGTGCGCAAGATGTTCTGCGTGCGTGCTCACACGGGGCCTCGGGTTTATAGTCTCATCCGAAGGACTTTTTGGGGAGAGTGGAGTATGCACTGATGTTAACTCCAGGGGAAAAAAATCCCCTTGAATGAGATTCGAACCCGGGTCGTCAGATTGCGAGTGTAATGTTCTAACCACTAAGCTAACCCATCCCCCCTCAGAGAGAGAGAGAGAGAGAGAGAGAGAGATGACTTTTTTCTCTCGAGGATAATGGAATAAGCACTCATGTGCTTTTTTACATCCAGTCCCCATGTGTATGCGGTTTTGTCAATTTTGTCATCTGTTTCCACCGGCACACAATGGCCTACTCTTTCGAAAAGCGGAACAGGATTTAACGTGTGCGCAAGATGTTCTGCATGCGTTCGCACACGGGGCCTCGGTTTATAATCTCATCCGAAGGAGAGAGAGAGAGAAAGAGAGAGAGAGAGAGAGAGAGAGAGAGAGAGACAGACAGACAGACAGACAGACAGACAGTCAGAGACAGACAGACAGACACAGAGAGAGACAAACAGACAGACAGTCAGAGACAGACAGACAGACACAGAGAGAGACAAACAGACAGTCAGAGACAGACAGACAGAGAGACAAACAGACAGACAGAGAGAGACAGACAGAGAGAGAGACAAACAGACAGACACAGACAGACAGAGACAGACAGACAAACAGACAGACAGACAGACAGAGAGAGCTGGGGACTTCAGCTGACCATCACTTGAACTGACTGACCACCTTGGTGGCAACCCTTTCGGCGAATAGCGCTAGGGCGGGGGGGGGGGGGGGGGGGGGGAGTGGTTCGGTGTGTTGGAAACTAGACTATGAAAGTTCAACTTTGAAAACAAGCTGGTGGACATTCAACGTTGCCGGCTTTGATATTTTTCAGTACGAGAGTCTGTGTGGTGTGACAATAATAATTCGATTTGAAAAGAGTGTGTCGTGGCACTTTGACACATATCTAGACGAACCATGCTTCCTAAGATTCATGATGATGTGGCAAAAAACGTGTTCGTGTTGATTTGGTTTTTTTTTAGACCAATAACTATATCTAAAAAAAACAAATTGTAGGCACTCGTGTCCAAAAGGTAAGCTAGGAGATTTGATAGGAGAGAGAAAGAGAGAGAGAGCGAGAGAGAGACAGAGAGAGAGAGGGGGGGAGGGAGAGAGAGAGAGAGAGAGAGAGAGAGAGAGAGAGAGAGAGAGAGAGGAGAAGAGAGAGAGCGAAAGAGAGAGAGAGAGAGCGAGCGAGAGAGAGACTTTGACTTTTTTATATCGAGGATAATGGAATAAGCACTCATGTGCTTTTTTACATCCAGTCCCCGTGTGTATGCGGTTTTGTCAATTTTGTCATCTGTTCCCACCGGCACACAATGGCCTACTCTTTCGAAAAGCGGAACAGGATTTAACGTGTGCGCAAGATGTTCTGCATGCGTTCGCACACGGGGCCTCGGTTTATAGTCTCATCCGAAGGAGAGAGAGAGCGAGAGAGAGAGAGAGAGAGAGCGAGAGAGAGAGAGGGGGGCAGAGAGGGGAAGAGAGAGAGAGAGAGAGGGGGAGAGAGAGAGGGAGAGAGAGAGAGAGAGAGAGAGAGAGAGAGAGAGAGAGAGAGAGAGAGAGAGATTACATATTAAATTTTGTTGTGCGTGTTTAGAAGTGCTTCGATTTGTTTGTTTTTACAAGATTCGGCGCTATATAAATTCCATGTATTATTATTATTATTATTTCTTACGATGTCACCAAACTATACTTCTAAGAATAATCAAGCATGGAGCACTGGAAAAGGGGAGACAGGGTAAAATATATTGATCATTTGTTAAAGTTTCAAAGCAAATCGATGCATTGTTGCCATGCTAATATAGCTGTGTCTTACGTTTTGAGGGACAAAGAACCTCGTTAATCTAACATTAATCCTTGCGAAATTAACGTTGCTTTATCAACAAACTGAACCGTCGGTGGAAACCACTGAACTGTCGGTGGAAACCACTGAACCGTCGGTGGAAACCACTGAACCGTCGGTGGAACACACCACACACACACACACACACACACACACACACACACACACACGCACGCACGCCGCACGCACGCACGCACGCACGCACGCACGCACACACACACACACACACACACACATCACGCACGCACGCACGCACACACACTATTAGAATATTAGAACACACTTCATGGGGTAAGTTTAAAGAATCTGATCAATTCAAGGAACGATATTTAAAAAGTTGTCTGACCACTGCCTATATTTAATAATAATAAAAATTTATAAAAAAAAAAAAAAAAAAAATAATAATAAATGGAACTTATATAGCGCTATATCTTGCAAAAACAAATCAAATTCTTGTTATATGGCTCTTTTTCAAACAGATTCGCGTTTTATAACCGTGAGAAGGGTTAATTCACTATATTTCAGAATGAAGTTGAATGTATTCCTTACAAAATTGTGTAAACATGTCAGATGTCTATATGGAGATCATATTTCCAATACTCATGTCACATTTGAATGCCCTATTGTAAAACCTTTTTACCTACATTTTCTGAACAGTCTCTGGAAAATGTATTTGAAAATTCAAAGTAAGCCTTTGCCATTGCTAGATGTTTATAACATAGTCCACTTGAATATTTATTGTAGTTACATTATTGTTATTTCATGTTTCCACATTCTTGAGTTTATATTTTGCTCTTGTTTAAAAGTATTATCATTACTTTTCTAGTTTTTTTTCTCTCACAAAACTACCAACACTGATGCTATTTCTTAACCTTTTCTCCTTCCACTCCTTCTTTAACTTCCATTACACTTTCTATTTCCCTCGTCTAGTATCACTTAGAAAGAACCGACGTTAAATTGAATTACAACAATCCACAAACACACACACACACACACACACACACACACACGCACACACACAGACACATACACACACACACACACACACGCACGCACACACACACAAACACACACACACACACACACACACGCACGCACACACACATACACACACACACACACACACACACACACACACACAACACACACACACACACACACACACAGAGCCCTTCATACCAAGGCAGACAACATCAGTCGGGGGAAAATCTTTCAATCCAACATTTATTGTTGTCCTGCAAGTCACCATTCTGCCAAGCTTCACTGGAACCGCGGAGCCGGCTGGCGATGGATTACAGACACAGCACATAGAACATGTCATCCTCTAATATTCCACAGATAATACATACATGTACAGTTGGTTTTTTGTATACACAGCAGCTAAAATATCACACACAGCAGAAGAAAAAGAAGCTTATTGTCCTAAGCTACTGCTCCATAAACAGACAGGTCAACTGGAATGTTGGATAAAGGGTGGAAAACCAATCTGACCGACGATCACAGCTTCGTCACTACACGGTTGATGGAAAAGAGATTCAGAACAATAATCGCATTTTGGTACAAGGGTAAGGAGAATGACATGGGAAATAATAACCATACCGACAAGCCAGGAGGTCAGTTACCTCCCATATTTTTTTTAAAAACTGGATTTGGGGACGGTGTGCATTACTGAGGATAAGATATCTGAGTCTAAGCTGAGCTGGAGGTGGGATTTCTTATGTGGAATAAAGAAATAAATTGATAAATTAAAAAAACACAGCCAAAGATCAAACTAATCATAGCGCACTTGATCCTGGACACGTGGCAAAGACGACACAGAACGTCTTAGTCAAGTTGTGATTACAGCAAGCAGCTGTTCGCCAACCGAGAAAAAAATAAATAATAATCCTCTTTCTTCATAGTCGGAAAGAAATACAAAGCCTATCCCTGAAAATTACATTCCGTACAGAAAAAAGAAACACGGTGTACACGGTCAATACGGACTGACAGGCGCAATAGCTGAAACTCGATACAGGGATGTGCAAGAATGCGAGAAATGGGAATAAGACTGATCTTTGAGCTACCTACGATGTAGGGTGGGTGGGAGGTATCAGCAATAACAGGAGAGAAGGATTAAGGACGCGGACAGGGTGGATCAATACAGCAGCAGAGGAGAAGTCAGCATGCACACACAACAGCTGGCCCTGTCATGACCAGGCCTGTGACAAGGGCAGACCCCGACATCACAACCAGGGAAAAGCAAGACGTTGAGCAAAAGCCAAGTGTATGGTTGTCTGTAAGCGTCAAAAGGAAGGAGACCCAATCCCCACCCACCACCCCACCCCACCCGCCTCTCCTCCACCCCTATCCCGTGCATCAGGAAATCCGTTCCGCTTGTGAAATGGTTTGGTTGTTCAGGGGAAATAAAATTGGTGTTTGCTGTTTATGAAGACACGGTAATCATTTAGTATTTTTTGTGTGTGACTGATATGGTATAGTTACCATACATCATACATAAAATACAAGAAATGTGTGATTCACTAGAATACTTAATGCACTTAATGATCGCTGTGTGTATGCTGAATATGTTCGTGTTCCTGTGTCTCATCAAACACACACACACACACACACACACACACACACACACACACACACACACACACACACACACACACACACATACACACACACACATTGTTGCTTTACAAGATTCAGCGCTATATAAATTCCATACATTATTATTATTAATATTATTATATACACACACATACACACACACATATACACACACATACATTTCTCTCCTTAAAGATTTTTTTTATCAAGATCAAACAGGCGTGTGTAACACTCTGTTGAACATGAATATGTTTGCTTATGGACAGCTTTACAAAATATTTTTATTCATTTTCACTATCTTTAATTGAAAAATATTTTATTTTGGGCGCTCATTCAAATCAAAGAAAGATGTTTATCTCCATTAGTCAAACTGTTATATATCTATATATATCTATCTGTATCTATCTATCTATCTATCTCTATATATAGATATCCATAACCTTCAGCCCTGTTCTTTGCCGATGCGGCGGTCATGACTTGCGGCTAACCAATCAAATCAAATCAAATCAAATCAATGTCTTTAAAAAACAATTCCAGTCATCCCTCTAGGGATATGACATGACAGATTTCTATAACCTCAAGGAACAAAATCGTAACTAAACAACAGATATGCACCATGCAACTGGATATTTCAAAAACAATACTATACAACAAAAATATATGTTTCCTATTTCAAATTCTTTTAAGATAGGTTACATGTGATTTCTGAAAGTATTCATCATTTTCACGACATTGAGCAGAGTCTTTGTATTTGACAGAGCTAGAGAAGATCATTTCATACTTCAACGTGTTTGAATGTTTGGCGTATTATTTTGGTTAACATTTTGAACGAGTTTTGTGTAATATTGCACACATAAAAAGGTCATGAAATGTGTCACCAATATTTCCACTATTGCATACTATTGTGCAGTATATTTAATTTTCTTGAATTCCCTCTAAATGATTTCATGAGCTTACAAACGAGATCTGATAATTTTTCAAACAATTAAACCGACATATTTGTGGTGTAGCATGAGACAACACACATACACACGCACAAACACACACACACACACACACTCACCTCACACACACACACACACACGCATCGTCTAATATCACAATTTGTGAAGAGACGTAAAATGAACACAACACACACACCCCCAACACACACACACACACACACCACACACGCATCGTCTAATATCACAATTTGTGAAGAGACGTAAAATGAATCGCACACACACACACACACACACACGCCACCTGAACCTTACAGCACACCATTTGACGAAAGACACATGACCACTAGCCCTACAGTAAGGGCTACTGATAGCCAATGCGTGTTAGAATACGATTGTTGCAACCGAGAGTCCTTATTTTCATGATCAGTTTGATTTCACAATCGGTTAATGAATTGGAAAGGAGGGAATGGCTTTTCTTTTTGACAGAGGTCATCGGGGGTTGAAAGAGAAAAGTGTTTTTCATTTGGAGATCATCACTGCCACCCCATCAACAGCAATGATAATACAACGTTAGAATTGTTAGTAATAACAACAATAAGAACACTAAAGAAAAAGAGAGCAGAACAAACAACAACAGTATTAACTGCATCATCATCATCACCGTCATCATCATCATCATCATCATCATCATCATCATCATCATCATCATCATCAACAACAGCAAGATGGACAGGAACAATATTTTAAAAAACAACAACCCAGCAACAACAACAATAATAATGATAACAATAATAATAACGATAAAAATGATGATAACTACAATAGTAGTAGTAGTAGTAGTAGTAGTAGTAGTAGTAGTAGTAGTAGTAGTAGTAGTAGTAGTAGTCGTCGTCGTCGTCGTCGTCATCGTCATCATCATCATCATCATCATCATCATCATATAACAACAACAACAACAACATTTTCAACATCATAACCATCGTCGTCAGCCTTATTTCAACTCATCATCATTTGACGCTTGAAGACGACCATACACTTGAAGGGGCCGGAGGAAACACGTCACCGGAAGCATAGGGGAGAGATAACAGCCAAACAGAACACACCAGGACCATGACTGAAAGAAACCAAACCACCCATGACATAATGAAGAAGGGCACCAAACACAAACCCCAAAAAACCAACAACAACAAAAACCCACAAAAAGTTGGGAAAAGGGGGTGTAGAAAATGACGGGAGTGGAGAGGAAGGAGGGGGGGAGAAATAAGCTAAAAGGAAAGGGGGGGGGGGGAGGTGTTGATGAAAGAGGGGAGCTTTAGAAAGAATGGATTCCCCTAGCTAATGATATGGTCACCGGTTGAAATCAAATCAAACTACAAAATCCGCAACGACAATGAACTATTTGTCATTGAGGTCAAGTGTGTTTTTCTAGCCTTTTATCTGATTGCACTAAGGTATCATTGAACGTGTTCTGTAGACAGCTACATTATCATTCCGACAGCGATAGATACAAAGAGATGCAGTAAATATACTCGGTTTGGGAAGTCAGTTAATAGGATGCTAATACACGAAGCTTATGTGACAACAGGTTATGCATATCAAATGGAGAGAGAGAGAAAGAGAGAGAGAGAAAGAGAGAGAGAAAGAGAGAGAAAGAGAGAGAGAGAGAGAGAGGGGGGGGACAAAAAGGGGTAGCATTCTTCTTGAAATTCAATCAAAGCAACACAAGCAAAATAATATTCAAAACAAAAACCTAGTGCCCCAACTCACCACCACCCTCCATTTAAACAGAGACACCACCAACAACAAAAAAAGAAATCCTCAACCACACTATGACCTCTCTTCACATTGTTCGTGCACTCCCCCTCCCACCCCCCACCCCAACAAAAACAACCCAAACAAAACAAACATCTTCCCCCCCCCCCCCCCCCCGAAAAAAACAAAAACTCCAAAATAAACAGCACCACGCAGCTCACAAATAAGAGACAACATCTGTGGTAGAATTACTTGCACTGTCTGATGGGTATAATTCTTTGTGATCGTTTTGTAAATTTCTTGATTAAAATATTTTCTGTTTCAACTAACAGAAAATGAACAGATTTCTTTCTCTTTCTCTCTCTCACTCTCTCTGCTTATTCTGTTACCCTTGAACCATAAAGACAGACACGCGCGTGTGTGTGTGTGTGTGTGTGTGTGTGTGCGTGTGTGTGTGAGAGAGAGAGAGAGAGAGAGGGGGAGAGAGAGAGACGGGGCGGCAATACAATTATCTCCCATGCGATCAGAGACCTGCTGAAGGGTCCTATTTCTAAATCAGGACACACCTCCCAAGTGTTTAATGTACATAGCCTCTTTTTTCGAGCTCACATCCTAATGTGACTGTGCTTCGTAGCCGAGAAGTTATTACTGTCGCAGATTGAATATCTTCACTGTGGTACTCATATAATCATCCGTCTGGAATGTGACAAAGGACAGCAAAGTAGGTTGAAATAATTGTATATGAAAGACATTAAACCGAGGTCACTCCTAAGTTTACATCGATGGGGTTGTACTGACTTTCCAAGGTAATTTTTGATGATGAAGAAGAGACGGGTAAACAAACATTACATCATGTAGACCTATCTCTATTTTGTTTGTTTTTTGCTCTTGATTAGTGCTTGAGGCTTCACTTTGTGAATGCAGCGATTTCGTCCACTCGTTTGGTAGCCGCATTCCGACTTCGGGGATATCTCTCTCTCTCTTTCAGATTGCTCCTGTTCAATGAGTTGTGTCCCCCCTAGCTACAGTGATCCCGTTAACCACTGTGTGATCTGCTCTTTGCGTATCGCGTGGCTGTCAATGTTATCGTTAGACTCATACCCGCTATATTGACATACGCATGATTCTATAACTATCACAACAGTCAGGATATTTTTTTTAACACTAACTGTACTTGGTATACCAGTTTTTATTGATTTCTTTGAAAAAAGGTATACACGTTCAGAGACTTATATTTTTTTAGTGTTTGACTGTATTTTGACTTTAGCTGTATCACAGTGATTTTGGGCATACTATGCTTTGCATCAAACCAACCGCGAACAATATATTCACTGTTAAAATTCATAACAACTCAATAAAAGTAAACACAGAATTGATTACTCGAAAACGTGAAGTTCCCCCCTCTCGTAACAAAAAAATCAATTCATAAAATTAATTCATAATTCTCAATAAAAACAAACACCGAATTGATTACTCGAAAACATAAACTCCCTACTCCCTCCAAACAAAAATAAACCCCAATGCAGAATAGTGTTTTGTAGTTTTCATTTGGTTAAAATGGATTTTTAAAATACACATTAATAGAATCTATCATAAATAATCATGAAATAGCCAGTGGGTTGACAGATTAGGAGATATGCTTTTTTCATTCTGCCTTACATTTCTGGGTTTATTTCTGAATCATGTACTCTTAGTTTAACCTGTCTCTAGGCTAACCTTTTTTGGAGAAATTCAGTTGACTCTAATTTACCTGAAAGACTTCTCTGATCTTGTGATTGATTAAGTTTATGAGCTACATATTATTTTGTGTGTGTGCGGTATTGTATGTGTGTCCGTCCACGTGCTTGCACACACTATTAAATAAAAGCAATCCACATCACTTTTCATTGTCCGGTAACTCCAAAGAAAAAAACCAACCCAAACTGACACAGAAACTTAGAAGAGAACACTTAACATACATTGCAGGGGGAAAAGAAACGTAACGATACATTTGGTTAACAGCTTACCATAACAATTATTCGTATTTCACCCGACATAATAAAATTGATTTACAAAAACAAAACAAAAATGATATCAAGCTACTTCATAGAGATTTAAATTTGTAAAAAATCAGTTATTTACCTCAAAATAGTGTGAGCTCAAGTTTAAAAAAACAACAAAAAACCTACCTAATTCAAAGGGCCACATCTAAAAGCAGGCCTTACAGATCGTTATTCGAAGTAGGTATCAGCACTGGTTAAAAAATAGGAGTGGCGCATTTATACACAGAAGTGCAGGGTTGGCTTTAGGCAAAAAAGAGAGCATTTCTAAAAAGCATTGTAGGACCAAAATTGCAAGCAGCCCCGTTGAAATATTCCGTTAAACAATAAATTGTGAGTTTGTTGGAATACTGTGGGCACAATCACACGCAGACTGAACAGAAAATCCCCAAATAAACCATGAGACACTACAGAGAAGCAAATCAAGGGAGACAAGCGTCTCAATTGCATAAAAAAACCAACAATGATTCATACCCTCTATCGCTGACGCTTTTGATGACATAAAATGTTTGAGATAGGAAACAAGCATGTAGGATGTAGTGCTCATTTCACCTGGAGTTATGGAACTTCATTTCCTAAAATGGAAGGTTAACTGGCCATGTAGAGTAAACCTACTAAGCAAAGAAGCTTGGCAACATATTGATATTCAAATCAGGCACTGTGTCATTATAGCCAATGATAGTTTTGTTATTCTTTACATAAATTAACTAACCAATCTTTTATGTTTGAAAAAAAATCAAGGGGAAAGTTTACTATGCAAAAAAAACCTAAACCTCACACTAACCAAGCCTCAACCTTAAAAAAATCCCAACCAACAACAAAAAAGTTATTACCTTATAGTAAAAACAACTGTAGAAATAAAATAAAAAAGAAACTTTATTGATTTATTGGACATGCAAAAAACACCATACGGTAAAGACATTGAAGGTGTTTCAGAACTGAAGGCTAGTACCACTGTTTTCTTCTGAGGGTGTGGCTGTGTAGTGGTAAATGGCACATTTCTGTCCTCGAGGATTGTCACTGGATGCGCTGTTCTCAGATGAGTTAACCACACAGGGCGGCAGAGCTGTGGTTGTACTCGTCTGTCATTGTACAGTATTGTGTTGTATTGTATTGTATTGTATTGTATTGTGCTGTATTGCATTGTGTTGTATTGTATTGTACTATGTTGTATTGTATTGCGTTGTATTGCATTGTGTTGTACTGTGTTGTATTGCAATGTATTGTGTTGTATTGAATTGCTTTGTATTGTATAGTACGTTCAGTTCCAGCATACATTTCTGCATAAAATTTAGGCTGGACTCTCTGTCTGTCTGTCTGGCTGTCTGACTCTCTCTCTCTCTCTATCTATCTATCTATCTGCCTGTCTCTCTATCTGTCTTTCTCTGTTTATGGAGAGTGCATCGCCACTAGGGCAGCGCCACCAATTTTCCTCCTACATGCAAGTGTAGTTGTGTTCCTATCATAACGGGACTTTTTTTTTTATTGGCCAGGAACAATCCTCTTGTTGCTATGAGCTCTTTTTCTATAAACTATACACATGTTGCACACACGTGAGAACTTTGGTTTATCTGAAATACTAGCACCCTGACTACCACTCATGGTTTATCGGTTGAGGAAAAAATCCCTCTTCAGACGGGAATTGATCCCAAGACTCTTTGCTTTCTAGATTTGTGAGTTACCTCTACACCATTGTTTCATCTTTTGCACATGTTGTATTGGCGCACGCACTTCTTCTTCTTCCTTTTTTGTCATGTTTCTCCCTGGGGAGGTTTGACATTGATGAGCCTTCTCCATCTCTCTCTGTTTTGAGCTTCCTCCTTATTTATGCCCCTTTCTCTAATAAGATCATCTGCAATACAGGCAGCCCAGGTCTTGCTAGGTCTTCCCTTTGGTCTCTTTCCATCCACTACGAAGATCATTGCTCTTTTAATGATGTGGTGGTCTGCTTTCCGTTGAACGTGCCCAAACCAGCGCAGTCTATTGGTACTAGCTACAGACTTCAGATCAGTATTGGCGCAAGCATAATCTTAGAAAATGCGGGGAGGGGGGAGGGGGGGGGGATGGGGTTTGAGGCCAAGGTGGGTGGAGGTGGGGGTATATGTATGATGGATGGACATAGAAGAGAAGGGGAAAGGGGAAGGCTGGGTGGGTTGGGTGGAGGGAGAAGGTGGGAGACGTTGTTTGGGGTATAGGATTTAACGGTCAACATAACGGTAAAAATAAATAAACAAATAATACTATCAATATCACAGTAAGCAAAATGATTATTAGTAAGAGCTAAAAGTGTATCTACTTTTTTAGTTTTAGAATTTCTCTTTACTGTTTGTCATTGCTATACTTTAAAACAGCACGCAATGAGCATCATCAGGGTATACTATATATATACATATATATATATATATATATATATATATATATATAGTTTTATTTTTAGGACATCATTATCAGTTATTGAGAAGAACAATCAAGATTGTGTTGTTAACGATTAGCGCTGTGTGTGTGTGTGTGTTTGTGCGTGCACGTACGTGTGTGCGTGTATGTTTGTGTGTGTGCGCGTGTGTGTGTGCTTGTGCGTGTGTGCTTCTGTGTGTGATATAGTAGACTTCTTGAAATTTTCTTTTCACAAATCTCATCTCAAAATAAGAACAAATGCTGATAAAACAAATCGTATGCAGTGGTTTCTACTAGAGAAACCCTGTAAATAAAATCACACGTTAAGCATTCATCAAATAATCATCCTACTATGTGCTAAATTTGTCATCACAAAGAAGAAATTACACAAACAAAAATCTTACGCTTATAAAAAACAACCAGGTTGCAGCATAGATAGATAGATAAATACAGTATAACTAACTTTTAAATACTTGTTGTTGTGCTTGAATGTTTAAACAGATAATGAGAAACTATCGGTATGTATGTCCCTGTCTGTGTCTGTTTGCGTGTACACGCGCGCGCGCACAGAGAGAGAGAGAGAGAGAGAGAGAGAGAGAGACAGAGAGAGAGAGACAGAGAGAGAAGAGAGACAGGCAGAAGACAGCAAAAGACAGAGACAGAGAGAGAGACAGAGACTGATAGAGAGAGACAGACAGACACATAGAGAGAGATAGACAGACAGACAGACAGATGGACAGACACACGGACATCGAGTGTTGAAGCAAAGTAAGCAGTCTCAATGCTCCCTCTTAGTTTGTTCGTCTAATAACCCTTCGAGTGAACAGACGTGAAATTCAAGACCACAACAACAACAGTTCTTACTTAGTATTATCACAAGATGTTGCTGTAACGTGGACAACAGTGGCGAATATTCTTCCGACAACAACAACAAATAATAATGTGGGCTTCTTCTGAATAACACTACATCCCCCCAAAAAAACCCCAACCTTTCCCCATTTAAAAAAAAACCAATGAACAGAAAACAAAACAAAACAAAACAAAATAATACACAAACGAAATAAAAAAAAGCACGCGAAACAGAAAAGCGACATTAAGGGCCATTTGAAAGCGAAAGATCTAAAGATACTCAACTTAAGAAGTATTGTGTGTGACAACCGCCCTGACAGTAGACGAGGAAAAATGATGACAATGTCTTTCTTTTATTTTGTAGTACTTGTTGTTGTAGTTGTTGGAATAAAGATCTAGGCTTACTCAGTGTTGTTGTAAAGTAAACACAAAGCTTTGATACATATCATCACTAAGTTTCAGATTCAACGACAGGGGACAACGGAAACCAGCTAACACACTTATTGGATTGTATATTATATTATTATGTATATATGTTTTTTTTCTTTTTTCATTAATCGTTCTGTACAATAATGTTCTATTGAGCCACAGGGTTTAACACAAGTTGGGTTGGGGGGGGGGGGGTGTTGTTGTTTTTTTGCTAACACAGACATGGGTTATTGTCAACGAGGAAAACTCTACGCTGGTCACACACACACACACACACAAACACACATAAAAAGGGTACTGTTGCCAACAGGGAAATCGAAGTTAAAAGGTCTAGTTTCAGTGTGTGTGTGTGTGTGTGTGTGTGTGTGTGTGTGTGTGTGTGTGTGTGTGTGTGTGTGTGTGTGTTTGTCTGTGTGTGAGTGAGTGTGTGTATGCGTATGTATGCGTATGTGTGTATGTGTGGTGTGTGTGAGAGAGTGAGTGAGTGTGTGTGTATGCGTATACGTATATAAGTGTATGTGTGTATGTGTGGTGTTTGTGAGTGTGTGTGTGATATGTATATGTGCGAATGAGAGTAGATATGTATAGGGAGTAAGGACAGGGGGCTGCATGTGCGCACATTCGCACGTGTGTGTGTGTGTGTCTATGTCTGTACGAGTATCAATGCAAGCGTGGGAACCATGTGACGAAGCCTGTGAAAGTGCAAATTCGCAGGCTCCCACACCCCCACCCCCACTCAACGAGTGTATGAATGTGCATTATCGTGTTAACGTGCCTGTGTATTAGTCAGAAAGACTGTGTGAATAATCAACATGTGCCTTTGTTGTTTCATGATACATTAACGTTCAAAAAATCAAAGCCGATTACTACTACTTTTTTTCTCCCAAGTCAAACAACCGTCAAAAGAAATCAAGAGTAAGCGAAAACACCATTTCCGCCACAGTACAGCCACACGTATACACGTCAGACATCTAGAACCGTTACTAATTCAGAATTAATCGACGCGACGCCGGTCTAAGCATCAAGAATATTCCCGCAGAGACAGTTGACAGCCGGTCTAAGCATCAAGAATTATTCCCGCAGAGACAGTTGACAGCCGTTCTAAGCATCAAGAATTATTCCGGCAGAGACAGTTTACAGCCGTTCTAAGCATCAAGAATATTCCGGCAGAGACAGTTGACAGCCGGTCTAAGCATCAAGAATATTCCCGCAGAGACAGTTGACAGCCGTTCTAAGCATAGGAATGTCCCCACTGTTCTGTTCACAATCTTTTTCTTTCTAACCCAGCATTTTGTTTGTGTTGTGTCAGAAGAAGACCAGCTAACCTCAAACAAAACCCAGGACTCCGACGAAGATCTGGTTCTCAACTGTGATCCCCAACTTTTTAGCAATTCTGCGTCGTCATTCCCTGACAGGCACACTCACACGTGTCCGGGAGGTTGTTTATTTTCTCCAACTCCTGCGTTGATTCTTTAAGATGAACCACGGAGACCCCTTCTCCCCATGACAGACAAAGTCATCTAGTCCAGTGTCAACATAAACCACATCTTTTGGACATGACCACTCCTGGCCGATAACAGGGCAGGGTAGTGGACAATCCGATTCATCAGCCGTGTCCTTGTTGTTTGTTTGTGTGTCAAAGAGCAGCGTCCTCACAGCCAACAACATCAACCTCCCCTCTTAGCGGGAGGAGGTCAGCGCTGGGCTGGACAGGGGCCACCACTGAGGCCAGGTCTATTCTGGGGAGTCCAGTTCCGATTCACGGCCGTCTCGGTTGAGGCCGCGTATGTGGACGTACTGCACTGTCTTGGTGTTGTAGTTGACGGGCGGCCCGGAGTTGGCGCCCAGCCAGGGCCTGGCGAAGAGGCCCTCCACCTCCTCCAGGGTCCGTCCTTTGGTCTCGGGCAGGATGAGGGCCAGCAGGATGGCGCCGGCAAAGGCCAGGCAGGCGTACATCCAGAACGTGCCTGCACGTATATGCAGAATAGTATACGATTATTTGTATCAGAAGAATACATACGATAAATGGATAAACACAGTGAAAAATATTCTGTACACAATTGGATTCAAACATGTCTGGAAGAACCAAAGCACTCTTAATGTTCATCGGTTGAGTTATGCTGTTAGAAGAAAACTTGAGGACATGTGTAAAACATTTTGGATCTACCAAAAGAAAGAGTTTGCAAAACTAAATTTTATGATTTTGCTACCAAAGAATACAGATTGGAACCATACTTAGTAAACTATGAAAACAAAATTCATAAGAAGACATATTGTAAATTTCGCACAAGCTGTCACAATTTAATGATAGAGAAAGGGAGACACCAAAATATATCCAGAGAGGACAGAAAATGTAGACACTGTAACAAAATTGAAGATGAATTTCATTTACTTGATGAACTCAGAAATAATTTGTTATTAAAAATCAAAACCAAAGACAAAGAACGCAAAAACTGTGTACATAAATTAAGTGACATAATCACAGTTGATATATATCAAGCAGATATCATCAGATATGTGTATGAGTGTTTTGAAAAAAGAGAGAAAGAGAAGTAGAATACATGTTTTTAGTGTACATCCCTTTTAGCCAAAATAGATAATTATAGTTGATGTTTTTGTTGTGTCAAAAAAGTCTACATGACTTAAATGGCAATAAAATATTCTGAATCTGAATCTGAATCTGAATCTGGTACCGTAATAATAATGATAATGATAATGTATGGAATGTATATAGCGCTGAATCTTGTAAAGCAACAAATCAAAGCGCTCAACCGTGCGTGTAATGAAGACACGGGGCGGTAGCGAGCATCTTTTTCATGAGCAATATATCACAGTGCAAAACGTAGTCATAAATAATCCTGTGTTGGTGTACTTACATTATGACAGATAGCGAAAATCTTACAATGAGGAAAAATGTTCTAATTCAAAGCCCCGTGCTCATAACTCTGTGTTTTGGCGTTGTTACATTAGACTAGACAGCCAAACATCTTTTAATGATCCCAACATTACAGTGCAAAGCATAACTCATAATCCTGTCTTTTTGGTGTTCTTACAGCATAATAGATAGCAAAAACCTTTTTAGGATTAAAATATCACAGTGCAACACATACTCATAATGCTGTCTTTTGGTGTTCTTAATAATAATAATAATGTATGGAATTTATATAGCGCTGAATCTTGTAAAGCAACAAATCAAAGCGCTCAGATTTCATTTCATACCACTTTAAGTCACGGCAGATTTCTCTCCGTGAAATTCGGGCTGCTCTCCCCAGGGAGAGCGGGAGAGCGCGTCGCCACAAGCGCAGCGCCACCCATTTTTTTCTTTTTCATGTCTGCAACTGTATTTTGTTTCCCTATCAGGGTGGCTTTTTTCTAAGAATTTTGCCAGGGACAACTCTCTTGTTGCCGTGGGTTCTTTTACGTGCGATAAATAATTACGTGTAACACACGGGACCTCGGTTTATCGTCTCATACGAAAGACTAGCGCCCAGACCACCACTCATGGTCTAATGGATGGGGGAAAACTTTCCGGTCTTACAGCATAATAGATAGCAAAAATATTTTTTATGATTAAAATATCACGGTGCAAAACATAACTCATAATGCTGTCTTTTGGTGTTCTAACATTACAATACACATATTTCTGGAACATTGTGGTGCATCATAATGCAGTAATATGTATCCACTTAAACTACAACCATGAAGACATAGAATATGCTGGACAGGTCAAGTGGAGTCTGTTTGATTTGCACTATTTCCAGCTTGCAATCAACATTGGCACTTATTTCTATTGTCTCAGTTTTACATAAGCATCGAACAGAATACATAAATCCTAAGATCGTGTGTATTTATTAGGTTATCTGTAGGTAATAAACTGCACGTGAAACATAAAGCTGAAAACTGTCATTCTGACTCTGTCTTCAAGAAACAAAAGTTACGCTTGATTTACCGATTTCTTGCCGTGCAGACAAATGCATAATCCAAGGACAGCTCTAAACATCTGTCAAAAACCAAATCCCCGATGCTTGGCTTAGCTCGTAAAAATGTCTCATGTTTAATAAATGAATATAAACAAATTTCAGTTTTAATATGTATAAGAATGAAATGTTTAACAAATTTTCCCCCTCTCCTCAACACCCCCTCCCCTCCCAAAAAAGTCTTATCAAAGGTATATTTTATCAGAACTCCCCCCCCCCCCACCCCCTTAACAAATGTTTGTTGTTGTTGATTTACATTTTGCAGCTCAGCAGCCGTTATGTTCATGTTAATCTTCATTGTTTAATTGAGCACACCATAAGCTTGTTGTTGCTATGATTCCAAAATGCTGTTTGTTTTCACTGCTTATACTCATTTCTGAATACAAAACTATTTAAACCAACACACATACACACACTATGAAGCAAAACAGAAACAAAAAAGAGCATCCTGAATTACAAAAGGTGACATGACACCAAAAACGTAATGTCCAGGGCCTGACTGACCGTATCTGGTCAAGGCTTCTGTCAGGCTGATGAAGGACATGGACACGGCCAGGTTACAGGTCCAGTTGGTGAAGGTGGACACCGAGTTGCCTGTGCTGCGGGCCCACAGTGGGTAGATCTCCGAATTGATGGTCCACGGCATGGGGCCCATACCTGGCCACAAAACACCAGTGTAGGGTCAGAGGCGAGCTGCTGTCTTTGTTGGTTGTTGTTGAAGAAGAAGAAGAAGAAGAAGAAGAAGAAGAAGAAGAAGAAGAAGAAGAAAAAGAAGAAGAAGAAGAAGATGATGAAGTAGAAGAAGAAGAAGAAGAAGATGATGATGATAATGATGATGATGATGATGATGGTGATGATGATGATGATGATGATGATGATGATGATGATGATGTTGTTGTTGTTCTTCGGATGAGACTATAAACCGAGGCCTCGTGTGCAAATGCATGCAGAACATCTTGCGCACACGTTACAAACCCGTTCCGCCTTTCGGAAGAGTAGGCCATTGTGTGCCGGTAGGAGCGGATGACAAAGTAAAGGTCCTTCGGATGAGACTATAAACAGAGGCCTCGTGTGCGAACGCATGCAGAACATCTTGCGCACACGTTAAAATCATGTTCCGCTTTTCGAAAGAGTTAGGCCATTGTGTGCCGGTGGAAACAGATGACAAATTTTACACAACCGCATACACACGGGGACTGGATGTAAAAAAAGCGCATGAGTGCTTATTCCATTATCCTCAATATAACAAAAAGTCATCTGAGCGCTTTGATTTGTTGCTTTACAAGATTCAGCGCTATATAAATTCCATACATTGTTATTATTATTATTATTATTATTATTAAAAAACAAACAAACAAAAACAAAAGAACCCAGCATGCACAGAGGTGTCGTGTTTAGACACCAACCTGGAAGTCGAAACGCGGCTACCTATATGGTGGGATAAAAACAACGATCGCACACACATGGGTCTCCCTCACTATTGGTGAGCCTCGGGGCTCTTGTGGAGGAACTGGGAAAACAAGCGACACCCAGTATAGGGCCTGTCTTACGATCTTAAGAGCTGTATACAGCATCGTTGTTCTGGCAACTCCTGCGACGGCACTGGAACCATGTGTATCGGCGATTGCCTTTCCAATGGACCATTCCAGCGACGAAGAGCGGGGACGGGGGAAGGGGGGGGGGGGGGGGTTCTGATTCATGGGTAACAGCTTGCCTTCTATATGGGGACGGGATAGCCTAGTGGTCAGAACATTGCGCTCGCAATCTGACGACCCGGGTTCGATTCCCGTTCAAGGGGGATATTTTCCCCCTGGAGTTAACATCAGTGCCGACTCCACTCTCCCCAAAAGTCCTTCGGATGAGACTATAAACCGAGGCCACGTGTGCGAACGCACGCAGAACATCTCGCGCACATGTTAAGTCCTGTTCCGATTTTCGTAAAGTAGGCCATTGTGTGCCGGTGGGAACAGATGACAGAATTTACAAAACCGCATACACACGGGGACTGGATGTAAAAAAGCTCATGAGTGCTTATTCCATTATCCTCGATATAAAAAAAAGTCATCTGAGCGCTTTGATTTGTTGCTTTACAAGATTCAGCACTATATACATTCCATACACTATTATTATTATTATTATTATTATTATTATTATTATTATTATTATTATTATTATTATTATTATTATTATTATTATTAACTGTGGTCGCAAGTCATCGCGCTTGAGCGCAGAAGGCCACCCCTAAAAAAACCCCCACCAGTACAGTTCTTGAAGCGGCTGTGCCACCAAACCCGCGCTATCCACAGCTGTCAGGTTCCCTTGCTGTGAGCTAGCTGCTGTCCATGCCATCCCAGCTGGGGTGCTAGTTACAGCAGAAACTGACCACTCTTGGACTAGGTCAAAAGAAAGGGGCGCTCAGTCGTTTCAGCACTGGACCCTGGACTGAGTTGTGCTGGAGTTGCCTTGCTGTGAGTCGCGAGAGTGCTGCACGAGACTGAGCTCTTACTACTACTACTATTAATAATAATAATAATGTATGGAATTTATATAGCGCTGAATCTGGTAAAGCAGCAAAGCAAAGCGCTCAGACGATTTTTAAAATATTAAAAAAATTTTTTTTTATGCGTGTGTATGCGGTTTTTAAAATGTTGCCATCTTTTCCCACCGGCACACAATGACCTACTCTTTCGAACAGCGGGACAGGATTTAACGTGTACGCAAGATATTCTGCATGCGTTCGCACACGGGGCCTCGGTTTATAGTCTCATCCGGACTTACTTAAGCTCTTACTTACTTTTTATTTTATTTTATCAAGGATAATGGAATAAGCACTCATGTGCTTTTTTTTTACATGCAGTCCCCGTGTATAAGCGGTTTTTGTACATTTTTGCCACCGGCACACAATGGCCTACTCTTACGAAAAGCGGAACAGTATTTAACGTGTGCGCAAGATGTTCTGCATGCGTTCGCACACGAGGCCTCGGTTTATAGTCTCATCCGAAGGACTTATGGGGGGGGGAGAGTGGAGTCTGCACTGATGTTAACTCCATCCATGGGGGAAAATCCACCTTGAACGAGAATCGAACCCGGGTCAGCAGATCACGAACACATCACTCTTACCACCAGGCTATCCCGTCCCCCCCAATGGGTTGTCAGATTGCGAGGACAATGTTCAAACCACCAGGCTATCCCGTCTCCCCCCCTGCCCCCATGGGTTTCAGATTGCGAGCGCAATGTTCAAACCACCAGGCTATCCCATTCCCCCAATTGGTTGTCAGATTGCGAGGGCAATGTTCCAACACATCCCCCGTATTATAACTACTACTACTACTACTACTACTACTACTACTACTACTACTACTACTACTACTACTACTACTACTACTACTACTACTACTACTACTACTACTACTACTACTACTACCACTACTACTACTACTACTACTACTACTACTACTACTACTACTACTACTACTACTACTACTACTACCACTACTACTACTACTACTACTTACTACTACTACTACTACTACCACTACCACTACTACTACTGCTGCTGCTACTACTACTACTCCTGCAAGCACCCACCCGGGGCAAAGAAGACGAGGTAGAGCACCAGCCCACCATGGGCATCCAGGAGTAAGGGGTGGGGCAGTAGTCGTAGGCCCAGGTCAGCTGGCCCGGCAGATCGCTGCTGTTGCAGCGGCCGCTGGTGGCCGTCCAGGGGTTGGCGTAGGTGGTGGGCAGGCAGCTGGCGTTGGCCACGGCCTCGGCCAGGTCCACGTAGCAGTAGCCGCAGTCCAGGTCCTGTCGGCAGTCGTTGCAGGTCCTGAGGGGAGGGGGTGGGAAAAAGGAGGTGAATCAGAGTCAGAGTGTGAGTCAGAACCAGAATCAGTATCAGAACCCGAACCGGAACCAGAATCAAAGTCAGAATCTAAATCAGAATCGAATCCCGAATCTGAATCAGAAACAGTATCAGAACCAGAATCAAAAGTCAGAATCGAATCTGAACCGTATCAGAACCAGACAAACAAAGTCAGAATCAGAATCCCAGTATCAGAATCCGAATCAGAACAAGAATTAGCATAAGTCAAGAATCTGATTCTAAACCAATAAACCAAATTCCAAATTGAGATCAGATACTGAATTCTAGTTTTCGTACCTTCTGAGCGGAATAAAGAAAAATGACGAATCAGAATCAGAATCCTGAATCAGAACCAGAAAACTATATTGTCATTGTCGGAACAAAACTTAATTTGACACCAAATATAAACGTGTCGAACATTTCCTAAAAGGTGTAGATTCTAAGATATATGTAATTTGTCTATGTTCTTTGGTCTTCTGGAAAAAAAAAAAGATGTGTGCGATTCAGTTTGGTGGGTGGTGGTGGTGGTGGTGGTGAGTTCTGGGTGTGGTTTGAGTCATGCGTCGTCTTTATTGTTGTGTTCTGAGGTTTATTTATCTATTTGGGTTATTTTTTGTTTTGTTAATGTATAGTGGCTTATGACTTGTACAGTTAAGGAAAAAGGCACTTAAGATTATTTCGTATTGTTAGTAGTACTCCTGCAAGAGGAACATTTTCATCAAGAAAATAATTTTGAGAGGTACGTATAGCAAGATATTGATTGCCACAGGTGAAGGTAGCTTTGCATAAAACAGCAGCTGAAGGCGTGGTTATGGCCGGCACTGGATTGGAATTTTTAAGCCATGTGTCGGCAGCAAGCTGAACCTGGTGGTTCTCATTCCATGGCTCTCCAGATAGCCAGCAGGATCATGAGTTTTTCATTTCATTTTTCTTTTCATACCACTTTAAGTCACGGCAGATTTCTCTGTGTGAAATTCGGGCTGCTCTCCTCCCCGGAGACAGCCCGTCGCCACAAGAAGAGCGCCACCCTTTTTTTTTCTTTTTCTGTCTGCAACTGTATTTTGTCCCCTATCAGAGTGGCTTTTCTTCTACATAATTTCGCCAGAGACAACTCTCTTGTTGTCGTGGGTTCATTCTTTTACGTGCGCTAATTAATCATGTGTAACATACGGGCCTTTTGTTTTATCGTCTTATCCGAAAGACTAGCACCCAGACCACCACTCAGGTCTAATGGATACGGGAGAAGTTTCCAACCTGACCGTAGTACTCTTCTTTACCAGCACCACTTCAAACCTGAAGTAGATGCAGGACACGGGGGTAACATTGCAAACAATACAAGGTCAAACCCAAAGTCCGTTTTTTATTCTGTCTACAGGCAAAGTGTGTCTGATATAAGTATAAGAACGTATCAATGTTATTCAATATCTAAATAACCAATAATGTGGATCGGTGGTCTAGATCCTTTCCTTGTTTTACAAGTCTTACATAGAGAGTGTTCTAAGTTTTGCTTTCATTTGTTGGTACAATAACCTTAGTGTTAAAAACAAGAATGGCCTGCAGAGAATTGTAAGAATCTGCTCAAAAATAATTGGAAAAGAACAAAGAGATCTCATGTCGTTCTGCAATCAGCAGCTTGTACGCAAAGCCACAGCCATTTTGGCTGATCCTTCTCATGCTTTGTTTCCAGAATTTCAAATGTTGCCTTCGGAACGCCGTTTTCAGTGTCCCATCAGCAAAACCAACAGAAAAAGAAATTCTTTTGTGCCAGTAAGCATTCGACTTCTGAATTCACAATGATGTTGACTACCTAGTTCTTACATTTCTCTGAATTATCTGCCTGATTGTCATTGTTACGAGTGTAGTCAATACATAATTGTGTGTGTGTGGGGTTGTGTGTGTGTGTGTGTGTGTGTGTGTGTGTGTGTGTGGGTGGGTGCGTGGGTGTGTGAAATAAGTCTGTGTTCTAGTCAACTGTCTTAAAACATTGAATTCATATATTGGTGTATGGTGTGGGTGTG
>CM054142.1:69451419-69468919 GCA_028751875.1 Rapana venosa | reverse complement strand
CAGATGATGGTAGCGCTGTAGTACCTGATATCACCAGGAAAAGGAAGGATTTTGTGACCTATAAAGATAGTGCTGTGGTACCTAACAACACCAGGAAAAAGAAGGTTTTATCACATATAAAGATAGCGCTGTAGTAACTAACAACACCAGGAAAAAGAAGGTTTTATTACATATAAAGATAGCGCTGTGGTACCTGATAACACCAGGAAAAAGGTTTTATTACATAAAAAGATAGCGCTGTAGTATCTGATATCACCAGGAAAAAGGTTTTATTACATAAAAAGATAGCACTGTAGTACCTGATATCACCAGGAAAAAGGTTTTATTACATATAAAGACAGCGCTGTAGTACCTGATATCACCAGAAAAAAAGGTTTGTGACATATAAAAATAGCGCTGTAGTACCTGATATCACCTGGAAAAAGGTTTTATTACATATAAAGATAGCGCTGTAGTACATGATATCACCAGGAAAAAGGTTTTATTACATATAAAGATAGCGCTGTAGTACCTGATATCACCAGGAAAAAGGTTTTATTACATATAAAGACAGCGCTGTAGTACATGATATCACCAGGAAAAAGGTTTGTGACATATAAAGATAGCGCTGTAGTACCTGATATCACCAGGGAAGATGTTTTATTATACACACACATATATTATGCGCAGATGATAGTAACGTGAGAAAGAAGGTTTTGTGTTATATATACGGATGATGGTAGCGCTGTTGTAGCTTATGACGCCAAGAAAAAGAAGGTTTTGTGTTATATATACGGATGATGGTAGCGCTGTTGTAACTTATGACACCAAGAAAAAGAAGGTTTTGTGTTATATATACGGATGATGGTAGCGCTGTTGTAACTTATGACGCCAAGAAAAAGAAGGTTTTGTGTTATATATACGGATAATGGTAGCGCTGTTGTAACTTATGACGCCAAGAAAAAGAAGGTTTTGTGTTATATATACGGATGATGGTAGCGCTGCTGTAACTTATGACACCAAGAAAAAGAAGGTTTTGTGTTATATATACGGATGATGGTAGCGCTGCTGTAACTTATGACGCCAAAAAAAAGGTTTTGTGTTATATATACGGATGATGGTAGCGCTGTTGTAACTTATGACGCCAAGAAAAAGAAGGTTTTGTGTTATATATACGGATGATGGTAGCGCTGTTGTAACTTATGACGCCAAGAAAAAGAAGGTTTTGTGTTATATATACGGATGATGGTAGCGCTGTTGTAACTTATGACGCCAGGAAAAAGAAGGTTTTGTGTTATATATACGGATGATGGTAGCGCTGTTGTAACTTATGACGCCAGGAAAAAGAAGGTTTTGTGTTATATATACGGATGATGGTAGCGCTGTTGTAACTTATGACACCAAGAAAAAGAAGGTTTTGTGTTATAAATACGGATGATGGTAGCGCTGTTGTAACTTATGACGCCAAGAAAAAGAAGGTTTTGTGTTATATATACGGATGATGGTAGCGCTGTTGTAACTTATGACGCCAAGAAAAAGAAGGTTTTGTGTTATATATACGGATGATGGTAGCGCTGTTGTAACTTATGACGCCAAGAAAAAGAAGGTTTTGTGTTATAAATACGGATGATGGTAGCGCTGTTGTAACTTATGACGCCAGGAAAAAGAAGGTTTTGTGTTATATATACGGATGATGGTAGCGCTGTTGTAACTTATGACGCCAGGAAAAAGAAGGTTTTGTGTTATATATACAGATGATGGTAGCGCTGTAGTATCTGATAACATGAGGAAAAAGGTTTTGTGTATGTCTATCTATCTATCTATCTATCTATCTATCTATCTATCTATCTATCTATCTATCTATCTATCTATCTATCTATCTATCTATCTATCTATCTATCTATCTATATCTATCTATCTATCTATCTATCTATCTATATCTACATATATATATATGGATGATGGTAGTGCTGTAGTACCTGATAACACCAGGAAAAAGGTTTTTATGACATATAAAGACAGCGCTGTGGTAACTAACAGCATCAGGAAAAAGACGGTTACATATAAAGATAATAATAATAATAATAATAATAATAATAATAATAATGTATGGAATTTATATAGCGCTGAATCTTGGAAAGCAATAAACCAAAGCGCCCAGATGAAATGTTTCAATTTTTTAATTTTTTAAAATTTCATTTATGCGTGTGTATGCGGTTTTTAAAATTTTGTCATCTGTTCCCACCGGCACACAATGGCCTACTCTTTCAAACAGCGGAACAGGATTTAACGTGTGCGCAAGGTGTTCTGCATGCGTTCGCACACGGGGCCTCGGTTTATAGTCTCATCCGAAGGATAGCGCTGAAGTACCTGATAACACCAAGAAAAAGGTTTTGTTACATATATACGGATGATGGTAGCGCTAAAATTTCTGATAACACCAGGAAAAAAGGTCTTGAGAGATAGAGAGCGACAGACAGACAGACAGACGTACAGACAGACAGACGGACGGAGAGACAGACAGACAAACAGACAGAGATACAGAGAGTACTAAGTAAGGTTTTGCTCTCAAAGGGGAGGAGGGATTTGGGGCGGGATTAACAGTAGAGAAATATTCCACTTCACACCATCTTACAACGGAAACGACTGGATCTGTGACAAAGGTTGTTTTTTTCTGTGTCACTCAGCGTCCTGAGGTACTAGGTTCACTGACTCCAGCTGTTTCGTTATGCACGCATACACACACACACACACACACACACACACACACACACACACACACACACACACACACATACACACACACACACACACACACACACACACACACACACACACACACACACACACACACACACACACACACACACACGTGGATAAAAACGGACTGGCGTGTACACGTGGCTGTCCAATACCCTATCTCCCTCCCCTCTCCTCCTCCCCCCTCTCTCTCTCTCCCCCCATCTTTCTGTCTCTCTATTACGTACGCACAAAGGCACGCACACACGAGTTATATCTATCTCTCTCTCTCTCTCTCTCTCTCTCTCTCTCTCTCTCTCTCTCTCTCTCTCTCTCTCTCTCTCTCTCTCTCTCTATATATATATATATATATATATATTCATGCACGTACATATGCACACATATAAACGCTCAAACACTCATACACGCACACGTACACACACACACACTTCCTCTCTCTCACTCATGCTCGCACGCATTCATGCCACATACACATACATACATACATACACACATACAAGCATACATACATACATGCATACACACACATATATGCATACATACATACATACATACATACATACATACATACAAACATACATGCACACGCATCCATCCATCCATCCATACATACATACATACATACATACATACATACACACAGACATACATACATACACATCCATACATACATACATACACCAACATACACACACATACATACATAACATACATACACACACATACATACATACATACATGCACACACATACATCCACATACATATACGTACATACGTGCATGCATGCATGCATCATACATACATAAACACATACATACATCCGTACATACGTAGTACATATATACATACAAACAATACATACAAACATACAGCACATCAATCCATGCATACATACATACATACCCGACACAACACAGACAGATAGACAAATACTCAGATAGGCAGACAGACCAAACCAGCATTCAGAGAGGGACGGACCAACCAACACAACAGACATGACATCAACATACATACAGACTACAGACAACAGCATCAGATACACAGTACTGGCAGCACACATACTGACATGATGATGCATGATAACATACTGAAGGACCATCTAATATCACTATTAAGTGACAAACAGACAAAATTGAAGACACACACAATCAGCAGACAGACACACAGACTGAACAACAGCAGAAGACAGTACTAGCAACGCACAGACGCAACAGCACAGAGGACAGACAACAACAACAGACAGACAGAACACAGACAACAGACTAGACAGACACAGCAGACTACAGACAAGATGCAGGACAGACAGACAGACAGACGAACAGATCAGAAAGACATGACAGCTAGCACAAGAGAAGACAGACAGACACAGCACTCTAAGACACAGACACAGGCAGAGAGACAGACAGAGACGGACAGACGACAGACAGATGACTAACATGACGTGATTGATGCCGGCAAACATGCATGTACATCATGCAGCTGCAGCACACACAGAGAACGAGCAGAGAGGGATCTGAAGCATCGCAGAATACGTTGTGGCCTGCACAGAGGAGCAGGATGCAGAAGGAGAAGGAAAGGAATGAAGAAAGATGGAGATGATGGAGGAGGATGAATGGATGATGGAATGGGTGGATGATGGATGGATGGTGGATGATGGAGATGGTGGATAGATAGGATGAGGATGGAGATGGATGTGGATGATGGATGATGGATAGAGAAGGAAGGAGGATAGATGGAAGGAATGGAAGGATGAATGAGATGGAGGGATGGATAGATGGACGGAAGGAGGGATAGATGGATAGATGGATGATGGATGGATGGATGAGGATGGAGGAAGAAGGAATAGATGGATAGATGGAAAGATGGATGCGTGGATGGATGAATGGATAGAGGAAGGAAGAGGAATAGAGATGGATGGATGGATGGATGGATGGATAGAGGAAGGAAGGAAGGAATGATGGATGAGGATGATGGATGGATCGAGGAAAGGAAGGAAGGATGAGATGATGATGGATGGATGCAGGAGGATAGAGGAAGGAAGGAATGAGATAGATGGATAGGATGGATGGATGGATGGATGAATGGATAGAGGAAGGAAGGAATAGATGGATGGATGGAATGGATGGAATGGATGGAAGGAAGAAGGAGGGAATAGATGGATAGATGGAAGGATGGAATGGATGGATGATGGATAGGGAAGGAAGGAAGAGGATATGATGATGGATAGATAAGGAAGGAAAGGATAATGGATATGGAAGGATGAATGGATAGAGAATGGAAGGAGAAGGAATGAAGATGAATGGATGGATGATGGATAGATGATGGATAGGGAAGAAGGAAGATGATGGATGGATGGTGGATGGATAGAGGAAGGAAGGAAGGAATAGATGGATAGATGAGATGGATGATGAATGGATAGAGGTAGAGGAAAGGAAGATGATGGATGGTGGGTGGATGGATGGATGGATTGAGGAAGGAAGGAGATGGGATGGATGGATGGATAGATGGAGGGTGGTGGAGATGGATGATGATTGATGGATGGATGGATGGATGGATGGATGGACGGACGGATGGATGGACGGATGGATGGATGGATTGATGAAGGAAGGAATGGATGGACAAATAGATGGATAGATGGGTGGATGGATGGATAGATGGATGGATAGATGAACGGGTGGATGGATGGATGGATGGATGGATTGGTGGATTGATGAAGGAAGGAATAGATGGATGGATGGATGGATGGATAGATGGCTGGATGGATGGATGAATGGATTGAGGAAGGAATACATGGATGGATGGATTAATGGATTGAGGAAGGAATACATGGATGGATGGATGGATGGATGGATGGATAGACGAACGGATGGATGGATGGGTGGGTGGATAGATGGATGAATGAACGGACAAAAACAAAAGAACCCCACAAACACACCGAAAAACACATTATTTCTATTCGCATTAAGTAAAGCAAGAAAAACGCAACGGTTGTTGGAAGTGTTGACCACTGTTACATACCGTACACTGACCGCGCTTGTTTCATGTCAAGATAGACAACGCGAAAATGATGCATAATTCAGGTGGAATGCGGTCAGGTAAGAGACGAGATAAGTTAGGCAAAATATTATAAACATCAGAACAAATCTTCGGACCAGCTTGTGTGTGTGTGTTGTGTGTGGAGAGAGAGAGAGAGAGAGAGAGAGAGAGAGAGAGAGAGAGAGAGAGAGAGTACACGTGCTCGTATGTGGAGTGGGGGTGAGGGTAGGGGAGGAATAACGTTCCTGACAGTATTGTCAGTACTAAAGGCAATGCATGCCCAGTTTTTGGTTTTGTTTTTAAAATTGTTGTTTCGTCTTGTTATTTTAATGTATGAACGTGAAAAAAATAGGTGATATTGTAACCTAATATTTCCCTTTTGGGGATGCCGGGGGGGGGGGGGGGGGGGGCTGTCAGTATAAATAGCATCCTCACTTTCTGGAAAATCTGTGCTAGGAATTTCCTCTTTTCTATCCCTCTCTTTGTTTCTGTCTTGTTCCTTTTCTTCTTGTCGCCTCCTTCTGGTCTATTTTCTGCCTTCTTGGTTCATTCTCCTGCCTTTTTTTTCTAGAAAGACTTAACAGATAACAATTCTCTTCCATGCCAAAGTCGGATGTGCTGGGCCTGACTTGTCAGGCGCTTAACGGCAGCGCAACGCATTTTCGTTCATATGCCAGACAGCAACAGTTGCTGTCTGAGCGTTCCACGAAGAAGAAGAGGTAGCCTAATATCACTTATTTGTTGTTGGTTTTTTTTTTTTTTTCTATATCAAAGTGTGTGTGTTGTGTGTGTGCGCGCGCGCGCGCGCGTGCCTGCGTGTGTTTTGCAGTGTTTGTTTTTTTAATTGAGTTTTTTTTTTTTATTGGTTGTTTAATTTTTTAGTGAAACATTATTAATAAAGTAGTTTTTGCTCATACATAGATGGCTCGATGAAAAAGAAACTAGAAGCACTGCTTAATCAATGTACCATCTGGAAATAAACATTTGACGTTGACTTTCACACACACACACACACACAACACATCACACACACCCACACTACCACTGGCACACACAACACATCATCCCTCACTCCACACACACACACACACACACCTCTCACCACCCACACTACCCCGCACCCACACACAGACACACCTCCCCAACACACCCACTCACCACACCAGCCCCTTATTCATAACCCCACACATCATACCGCCCCCGCCTCCCCACCCCCCCCCCACCCCCTCAAACACCTAACCATCACCCACACCACCAACCTCCCCTACACAACCCCACCACACACACTCCCGCATCCTTTACCACCATCCTCCTTATACATCAACCTCCATCTCTAAGTCACCCACTCTCACCCCCCCACCCAACCCACCGCCCTCACTCCCCCACACCCTCCATCTCTAGCGACCCCCACCCCCCCTCTCATTCCTCCACCCTCCCCAGTCACCCCCCCACCCCTCACCCACCCCCTACCCCCACCCCCATCACACCACCCCCATCCTCCGCCCTCACCCCCCCACTCCCTCCACCTCCTAGCAACCCCACCCCCTCTCATTCCTCCACCCTCCCCAGTCAACCCCCCACCCCTACCCCCACCACCACCACCCACTCCCCCCCCCACCCATCCCCCACTCCCTCCATCTCTAGCGACCCCCACCCCCCCTCTCATTCCTCCACCCTCCCCAGTCACCCACCCCCACCCACACCCACCCATCCTCCTGCCCTCACCCCCCACCCCCTCCATCTCTAGCATCCACCCCCTCTCATTCCTCCACCACCACCCATCCCCCCCCACCCCCCACCCACCACTCACCCATCCCTGCCTACTCCCACAGCTCCCTGCCATCTCTAGCAACCCCATCCCCTCTCATCCTCACATGACTCCCCACCACCACCACTTCCCCCCCCCCCAACCCACTACCACCACCACCACCCATCCCCCAGCAAATCCTGCAGTCGCGTCACCTCTGGACTCCTCCTCTTGCTGGATCTCCAGGCAGGTCTGCTTGACCTGGTCGTACTCCTCCTCGATGTCCAGCATGCCTCGCATGGACTGCAGCGCCCTGCGCGCCTTCTCCTCCTGCCCCTGCGAGATCAGCCAGCGCGGACTCTCCGGCATGAACAGGAAGCCCAGAAACTGCACCGTGGACGGCAGCCCGCCCAGACCCAGCATGAACCTGTGAGAGTGAGAGGGTGAGAGAGAGAGAGAGAGAGAGAGAGAGAGAGAGAGAGAGAGAGAGAGAGAGAGTGTGTGTGTGTGTGTGTGTGTGTGTGAGAGTGTGTGTGTGTGTGTGTGTGTGTGTGTGTGTGTGTGTGTGTGTGTGTGTGTGTGTGTGTGTGTGTGTTGTGTGAGAGAGAGAGAGAGAGAGGTGTGTGTGTGTGTGTGTGTGTGTGTGTGTGTGTGTGTTGTGTGTGTGTGTGTGAGATTGGTAATGGTAAAGGGTGTCCCATAGCCTATGTGGTCGTAGAGGAGCGAGGCCAAAAGGTAAAGGGTGTCCTATAGCCTATGTGGTCGTAGGAGAGCGAGGCAAAAAGGTAAAGGGTGTTCCATAACCTATGTGGTCGTAGAGGAGCGAGGCAAAAAGGGAAAGGGTGTCCCATAACCTATGTGGTCGTAGGAGAGCGAGGCCATAGGAGAGTGAGGCAAAAAGGTAAAGGGTGTCCCATAACCTATGTGGTCGTAGGAGAGCGAGGCCAAAAGGTCAAGGGTGTCCCATAACCTATGTGGTCGTAGGAGAGCGAGGCAAAAAGGTAAAGGGTGTTCCATAACCTATGTGTTCGTAGAAGAGCGAAGGTTGTCCCATAACCTATGTGTTCGTAGAGGAGCGAGGCAAAAAGGTAAAGGGTGCTCCATAACCTATGTGGTCGTAGGAGAGCGAGGCAAAATGGTAAAGGGTGTCCCATAACGTAAGTGGTCGTAGGAGAGCGAGGCAAAAAGGGTAAAGGGTGTCCTATAGCCTATGTGGTCGTAGGAGAGAGAGGCCAAAAGGTCAAGGGTGTCCCATAACCTATGTGGTCGTAGGGAGCGAGGCAAAAGGGTAAAAGGTGTCCCATAACTTATGTGGTCGTAGGAGAGCGAGGCCAAAAGGTAAAGGGTGTCCCATAGCCTATGTGGTCGTAGGAGAGCGAGGCCAAAACGTAAAGGTAAATAGGCTATGTGGTCGTAGAGGAGCAAGGCAGAAAGGTAAAGGGTGTCCCATAACCTATGTTGCCGTAGAGGAGCGAGGCCAAAAGGTAAAGGGTGTCCCATAACCTATGTGGTCGTAGGAGAGCGAGGCAAAAAGGTAAAGGCTGTTCCATAACCTATGTGGTAATAGAGGAGCGAGGTAAAAAGGTAAAGGGTGTTCCATAACCTATGTGGTCGTAGGAGAGTGAGGCAAAAGGGTAAATAGTGTCCCATATCCTATATGGTCGTAGGGGAGCGAGGCAAAAAGGGTAAAGGGTGTCCCATAACCTATGTGGTCGTAGGAGAGCGATGCAAAAAGGGTAAAGGGTGTCCCATAACCTATGTGGTCGTAGGAGAGCGAGGCAAAAAGGTAAAGGATGTCCCATAACCTATGTGGTTGTAGGAGAGTGAGGAAAAAAGGTAAGGGGTGTCTTATAACCTATGTGGTCGTAGGAGAGCGATGCTAAAAAGTAAAGGGTGTCCCATAACCTATGTGGTCGTAGAGAAGCTAGGCCAAAAGGTAAAGGGTGTACCATAATCTATGTGGTCGTAGGAGAACGAGGGAAACAGGTAAAGTGTGTCCCATAACCTATGTCGTCGTAGGAGAGCGAGGCAAAAAGGTCAAGGTAAATAACCTATGTGGTTGTAGGAGAGTGAGGAAAAAAAGTAAAGGGTGGCCCATAACCTATGTGGTCGTAGGAGAGCGAGGCAAAAAGGTAAAGGGTGTCCCATAACCTATGTGGTCGTAGAGAAGCGAGGCAAAAAGGGTAAAGGGTGTTCCGTAACCTATGTGGTGGTAGGAAAGCGAGGCAGAAAGGTAAAGGGTGTCCCATAGCCTATGTGGTCTTAGGAGAGCGAGGGAAAAAGGAAAAGGTAAATAACCTATGTGGTTGTAGGAGAGTGAGGAAAAAAAGTAAAGGGTGTCCCATAACCTATGTGGTCGTAGGAGAGCGAGGCAAAAAGGTAAAGGCTGTTCCATAGCCTATGTGGTTGCAGGAGAGCGAGGCCAAAAGGTAAAGGGTGTCCCATAACCTATGTGGTCGTAGGAGAGCAAGGCAAAAAGGTAAAGGGTGTCCCATAACCTATGTGGTCGTAGGAGAGCGAGGCTAAAGGATGTCCCATAACCTATGTCGTCGTAGGAGAGCGAGGCAAAAAGATCAAGGTAAATAACCTATGTGGTTGTAGGAGAGTGAGGAAAAAAAGTAAAGGGTGGCCCATAACCTATGTGGTCGTAGGAGAGCGAGGCTAAAAGGTAAAGGGTGTCCCATAACCTATGTGGTCGTAGAGAAGCGAGGCCAAAAGGTAAAGGGTGTACCATAATCTATGTGGTCGTAGGAGAACAATGGGAAACAGATAAAGTGTGTCCCATAACCTAAGTGGTCGTATTTGAGCGAGGTAAAAAGGTAAAGGTAAATAGGCTATGTGGTCGTAGAGGAGCAAGGCAAAAAGGTAAAGGGTGTCCCATAACCTATGTGGTCGTAGGAGTGCGAGGGAAAAAGGAAAAGGTAAATAACCTATGTGGTTGTAGGAGAGTGAGGAAAAAAAGTAAAGGGTGTCCCATAACCTATGTGGTCGTAGGAGAGTGAGGCCAAAAGGTAAAGGGTGTTCCATAGCCTATGTGGTCGTAGGAGAGCGAGGCTAAAAGGTAAAGGGTGTTCCATAACCTATGTGATCGTAGGAGAGCGAGGCAAAAAGGGTAAAGGGGTGTCCCATAGCCTATGTGGTCGTAGAGGAGCGAGGAATAAAGGTAAAGGGTGTCCCATAACCTATGTGGTAATAGAGGAGCGATGCAAAAAGGGTAAAGGGTGTCCCATAACCTATGTGGTCGTAGGAAAGCGAGGCAAAAAGGTAAAGGGTGTCCCATAACCTATGTGGTCGTAGGAGAACGAGGCAAAAAGGTAGTGTGTCCCATAACCTATGTGGTCGTAGGAGAGCGAGGCCGAAAGGTAAAGGGTGTACCATAACCTATGTGGTCGTAGGAGAGCGAGGCTAAAAGGTAAAGGGTGTCCCATAACCTATGTGGTCGTAGGAGAGCGAGGCTAAAGGGTAAAGGGTGTCCCATAACCTATGTTGTCGTAGGAGAGCGAGGCCAAAAGGTAAAGGGTATCCAATAACCTATGTGGTCGTAGGAGAGCGAGGCAAAAAGGTAAAGGGTGTCCCATAACCTATGTGGTCGTAGAGGAGCGAGACCATAGGAGAGTGAGGCAAAATGGTAAAGGGTGTCCCATAACCTATGTGGTCGTAGGAAATTGAGGTAAAATGGTAAAGGGCGTCCCATAACCTATGTGGTAATAGAGGAGCGAGGGGAAAAAGGTCAAGGGTGTCCCATAACCTATGTTATGGGGGACTGGATAGCCTAGTGGTTACAACATTGCGCTCGCAATCTGACGACCCGGGTTCGATTCCCGTTGAAGAGAATAGACAATAATTTTTCCTCTGGAGTTAACATCAGTGCAGACTCCAATCTCCCAAAAAGTCTTTCGGATGAGACTATTAACCGAGGCCCCGTGTGCAAACGCACGCAGAACAT
Source organism: Rapana venosa (assembly GCA_028751875.1). Lineage (NCBI taxonomy): Eukaryota > Metazoa > Mollusca > Gastropoda > Neogastropoda > Muricidae > Rapana > Rapana venosa. The sequence goes on along the minus strand of CM054142.1, from coordinate 69,457,450 downwards.
CTTTCGCACACGTTAAACCCTGTTCCGCTTTTCGTAAGAGTAGGCCATTGTGTGCCGGTGGGAACAGATGACAAAATTTACAAAACCGCATACACACGGGGACTAGATGTAAGAAAGCACATAAGTGCTTATTCCATTATCCTCGATATAAAAGAATAAAAAAAATAAATAAATATCTGGCTGTCGGAGAGCGAGGCCAAAAGGTAAAGGGTGTCCCATAATCTATGTGGTCGTAGGAGAGCGAGGCAAAGCCAGAGACCTCAGCTTCTCCAGGGGCCAGCATATTGAGGGCACTGGCGCCCATCTCCTCTCCCTCGCTGCTTTACCTTCCCTGGCCCTAAAGAGGGCAGGTAACCTATTTACAGCTGTGTGGGATTGTGAAGGAGAAAAACAAAATGCTGTATGTTTGAGTTTTACTGGAACAGTGGATCGGTCGTCTAGAGGTTACACGCCTTCCCTAGAAAGCGAAAAATCCGGGTCGGAAGTGTGCGGGGGTGGTAGTTCGATCCCCGTTTGGGCCCCAAACGTTTCCTCCCATCCATTAGACTATGAGTGGCTAGTCTTTGGGATAAGACGATAAACAGAGTTCCCGTGTGTTACATGAATGATTTACAGCACGTAAAAGAACCCACGGCAACAAGGGAGTTGTCCCGGGCAAAATTTTGTAGAAAAAAGCCACACTGACAGAGAAACAAAATACAGTTGAAGACAGGAACAGACACAACAAAAACTAATGGGTGGCGCTGCTCTTGTGGCGACGCGCTCTCCCCGGGGAGAGCAGCTCGAATTTCACACAGAGAAATCTGTTGTGATTTAAATGGGGTATAGAATATAAAATAAAATAAAAATAAAAACATAAGAAGATGTAGGCATAGAGGGTGTCGCTCGGTGACAATCTCTACTACTGACAGGCGATATGGGTGGCGCTGCTCTGGTGGCGACACGCTCTCTTAAGAATAATAATAATGTATGGAATTTATATAGCGCTGAATCTTATAAAACAACAAATCAAAGCGCTCAGATGACATGATTAAAAAAAATTCATTTATTATTTTATATCGAGGATAATGGAATAAGCACTCAGGTGCTTTTTTTACATCCAGTCCCCGTGTGTATGTGGTTTTGTACACTTTGTCATCTGTTCCTCTTCAAGGAAAGTAGCCCGAATTTCACGCAGAGAAATATGCCTGTGACTTAAAGTGATATGAAGAGGTATAAAAATGTTTGTTTCCAATGTTTTTACTAATATAATATGCTTCATCAGCTTTACACTGCTGCTACTGCTGCTGCTGTTGTTGCTGTTGCTGTTGCTGCTGTTGTTGTTGTTGTGTGTGTGCGTGCGTGCGTGTGTGTGAGTGTGAGTCTGTGTGTATATGTGTGTGTCGTTTTTATTTTATTTTATTCTTTTATTTCGAGAATATTGGAATAAGACTTCATGTGCTTTTTTTTTCTTACATCCAGTCCCCATGTGTACGCAAGTCACTTTCAGTTCTTTGCAGAAACTCTGTACAAACTGACACTCCCATAATTAATGATGGTTTATGGTGGTTTGTTTTTTTAACCTTGTCACCCCCAAAAATAGCAGCTGTCATTATCTGTAACTTTCATCTTCTTTAATAACGTGTTCGTAACTAATATTCTATAACAGATTTATTTTTGGACACAAGTTATTGAGAAGGGAGGTGGCTTCATGGCTGACGTACACGTTAAAACCCGTTCCGCTTTTCGGAAGAGTAGGCCATTGTGTGCCGGTGGGAACGGATGACAACATTTACAAAACTGCATACACACGGGGACTGGATGCAAAAAAGCACACAAGTGCTTATTCTATTATCCTCGATATAAAAGAATAAAATTAAGATTAAATTCAAAACGTACTGACACGCTTGTGCCAGATGCAAGAACTGGGAGACATGGGGTCAGTCACTGATCATCATCATCATCATCATCATCACCATCGTCATCATCATCATCAGCAGCAGCAGCAGCAGCAGCAGCAGCAGCAGCATCATCAGCATCACCACTACCACTACCACCACCATCATCATCATCATCATCGTCGTCGTCATCATCATCGTCATCATCATCATCATCACCATCATCATCACCATCATCGTCATCATCATCACCATCATCATCATCACACTCCCCAAGAGAGGAAATCGATAGATTTTCAGACAAACAACAATCAGCCTCAGCATCAGCTATAGCCTTGCAACAAAGACGCCGAAATGAGTTCTTGATACAATACAGTACAATACAATGCAATACATTGCAATGCAATACAATACAATACAGCACAATGGAGTACAATACATGCAAATGAAAGTCATGATACAAGACACACACCACATATGCACACCCCATCCCTCCCCACCCCACCTCACAATACCACACCACACCACACCACGCTTCTTAAAGTCCTTCGGATGAGACTATAAACCGAAGTCCCGTGTGCGAATGCACGCAGAACATCTTGCGCACACGTTAAACCCGTTCAGCTTTTCGAAAGAGTAAGCCATTGTGGGGACGGGATAGCTCAGTGGTCGGAGCACTCGCTTTCCCCCAGCCAAGTTAAGCAGCGTCGAGCGTGGTTACCACTTGGATGGGTGATCGTTTGCGCGCCTTGGCTTCAGTACAGTTCCCCCAGTTCACCCAGCTGTAAATGGGTACCTGCCCTCTTTAGGGTCAGGGAAGGTAAAGCAGCGAGGAAGAGGAGATGGGCGCCGCCCTCAATATGCTGGCCCTAGAGAAGTGAGGTCTCTGATGCCTCGCTCCCCTACGACCTTATAGGTTATGGGACTCCTTTACCTCCTTTACCTTTAAGCCATTGTGTACCGGTGGGAGCAGATGACAAAATTTACAAAACCACACACCCACGAGGACTGGATGTAAAAAAAGCAAATGAATGCTTATTCCATTATCCTCGAAATAAAACAAAATCTAATCTATCTACCCTGGCCCAGGCCAAAAGCTGTGTCAGGTATTGATGTCAGCTAATCGCCAAGGCCTACACCAACATGTTGTTATGTTGTAAAATGTTGTGTTGAGATTGCCTTCATCCATGACAAGCTCTCAACATAACAACAACCTGCACTCTCCTTTAAAGGAGAAAAAACAAATCCTCTGAAGTCGGAGTATGGCTGCCTATATAGCGATATACTTGAAAAGCAGTCATAATACACGCACAAACTTCTCATCCAGGGTGTACTTCCTATCTCACAGTGATTCCCAGGTGGGATGAATGAAGTGAGTCACGAGTGCAAGCTCTGGGCGACCGCCACGGTGTAAAGCAGGGGAACCCACAACAACAACAACACCAGCACCCTATCTCATAACACCACCCCGCATCCCACCACACCACACACCACGCCTCACCACACCCCACCCCACCTCAACCCCCACCCCACCTCACCACCCCGCACCCAACCCACCCCACCTCACCACCACCCCACCCCACCTCACCACACCCACCCCACCTCACCACACCCCCACCCCACCTCACCACACCCCACCTCAGCACACCCACCTCACCCCCACCCTACCCCACCTCACCACACTCACCCCACCTCACACCACCCCACCCTACCTCACCCCACCTACCTCACCCCACCCCCCACCCTACCCCCCCACCTCACCACCCCTACCCCACCCCACCCCCACCCCCACCTCACCCACACCCCACCCCACCATCACCACCCCACCCCACCCTACCCCCCCCCCACCCCACCCCCCCACCTCACCCCCCCACCCCACCCCCCACTACCCCCCCACACACCCCTCCACCCCCCCACCCCACCCCACCCCACTGTCTGACCTCCACCGTTGTGGTTATCGGAGCCGAGATGCCGTCCACGACATTGGCCATCAACTGGCCGAAGGCCACCATGGCGATGTTGGTGGACACCAGCGTCCCCTCAGGTAGGCCGGGAACACTCGGCCAGGTACATGGGGATGGTGGTGGAGGTCAGGCCTGCACACACACACGCACACGCACAGGCATATACACAGACATGCACGCACACGCACGCACAGAGACATGCATACATACATACATAGACAGACACATATATACATACATACACACACATATATACATACATACATACATACATACATCATACATACACATACACATATATACATACATACATACACACACATATATACATACATACATACATACATACACACACACATATATACATACATACATACATACATACATACATCATACATACACATACACATATATACATACATACATACAATCACACACACACACATACGCGCACACACACACATACATACATACATACACATACATACATACACACACACATACATACATACACACACACATACATACATACACACACACACACACACACACCCACACACACACACACAATGTATCTCATGTGATGAACTCAGAAACAATTTGTTATTAAAAAAGTACAACCAAAGACAAAAAACCGTAACATTTGTATAGATAAATTAAGTGACATAATCACAGTTGATATCTATCAAGCAGATATCATCATCAAATATGTGTATGAATGTTTTAAGAAAAGAGAAAATGAGAAGTAAAATGCAACATGCTTTAGTGTACATCAATTTGAGCCAAAGAGATGATTCATAACTGATGTTTGCTTCTTTTGTTGTTGCGTCAAATAAGTCTACTTGACTTAAATGTCAATAAAATATTCTGAATCACACACACACACACACACACACACACACACACACACAACACACACACACACACACACACACACACACACACACACACACAATCACATACCAGTTAACAGACTAAAAAGGTCAAGGTGTCCCATAACTCTCTCTTTTTACGTTTTTTACTCTTTTCTTTTACTCTTTTATTTCGAGGATAATGGAATAAGCACTCACGTGCTTTTTTTTTAAACATCCAGTCCTCGTGCGTATGCAGTTTTGTAAACTTTGTCATCCGCTCCCACCGGCACACAATGGCCTACTCTTACGAAAAGCCGGAACGGGTTTTAACGTGTGCGCAAGATGTTCTGCGTGCGTTCGCACACGGGACCTCGGTTTATAGTCTCATCCGAAAGACTTTTGGGGGTAGTGGAGTTGGCACTGAAGTTAACTCCAGAGGAAAAAATCCTCTCGAACGAGAATCGAACCCAGGTCAGCAGATCACAAATACATCACTGTAACCACCAGGCTATTCCGTCCCCCATAACCTATGTGGTCGTAGGGGAACTTCTCCAGGGGCCAGTATAATTATTGAGGGTGGCGCCCATCTCCTCTCCCTCGCTCCCTGACCCTTAAGATTAAAAGATTGTCAGGGAAGGTAGAGCAGCGAGGGAGAGGAGATGGGCGCCGCCCTCAATATGCTGGCCCTAGAGAAGTGAGGTCTCTGACGCCTCGCTCCCCTACGACCACATAGGTTATGGGACTCCTTTACCTTTACCATGGAATAAATCTTATAGTGTACCAAAAGATAAACAACAAAAAAGAGAAAAAATGTCGTTGGTGACACGTCAGGGGTTTTTGGTTTGGGTTTTTTTTTTTTTTTTTTTTTTTTTTTTGGGGGGGGGGGGGGGGGGGGTATTGGTAGACTATATCATCTTTGGGGTGGAAATACGGTATGTAAGAAACTAAATGTTGTTGAATGAAGAGAAAAAATTAAGCGAGGCTGGATCATCATCTTCCTCCCACTCACAAGGCTTTTTGCCAGGAGTATAGTATTGTCAGTTCCAAAAACAATCTGCACATTTTTTCTCTCCTTTATTTGGTGAACTGTTTTTTTATCTCTCCCCTTATTTTGGTGAACTTTTTTTCCCCTCCTTATTTGATAAACTTTTTTTCTATCCTTATTTGAACTTTTTCTCCTTATTTGATAAACTTTTTTTCTATCCTTATTTGAACTTTTTCTCCTTATTTGATAAACTTTTTTTCTATCCTTATTTGAACTTTTTCTCCTTATTTGATAAACTTTTTTTTCTATCCTTATTTGGTAAACTTTTTTATCTCCTTATTTGGTAAACCT
>CM054142.1:69421419-69433919 GCA_028751875.1 Rapana venosa | reverse complement strand
CAGAGGAATTAAGCATGCGCAGCTCACACACACTCTCTCTCTCACATTGCTCCGATCAACATTTTTCTGGCATGTCAACCCTTATCTCCCCTTATCCATCCCACCCCTTGTCTCTCTCCCTGGGTCCCCTTTCCTGCAATAAAACCCCCTCCCCCTCCTCCGCGCGCGCGCACACACACACTCGACCACACACACACATACGCACACACATACTCTCTCCCATACCACACACACACATCTACTCTGATCATTATTATTCTGGCATCGTCAACCCTTGCCTTCACCTATCCATCCCACTCCTATAATTATCTCCCCTGCGTCCCCGTTCCTGCACCTCCCCCCCCCCCCTACACACACACACACACACACACACACTGATAGCACACACACACTCAGACATCAGACTGTGGTGGTAACGCAGCCCCCAGGAAAAAGTCATTACAGCTCATTAAACCGCCCACCCCCTAAGGTTAGAAATGCCAATACCATCAGCTAGCCTCACAACAACGCCGCCACCACCACACCACCACAGCAACAGCCACAGCATCACCCCAGTACCCACAGCACACAGCAGAGCCCAGGAAGCCCCCGATAACTCAAGGACGATCACTAACGAACTTCCTCCTCCTCCTCCTCCTGCTTCTCCTGATTGCTTAGCTCGGGCAAAGTCGTCGCCGTTTGCATAAGGGCAGCAACTCGGTCCAGGGTTCCCAATAATATCCTCACTGCAGTTGTCTGCCAGTCTTATCTCTGAGGCAAGCTTGTCCCAGCCAGATGTGGAGGTTCCCACAGAGTTCATTCAGCTAGGCTAGCAATGGCAGGAGGCTGGTAAGAGATTGTTGTTACGTGTCGATGATGGTGGCGTTTGTTCATTAAAGTTTACAGTTGGGGGGTCGAGGGTGAGGGGTGGGGGGTGGGGAGGGGATAGCCTAGTGGTTTGAGTAACGCGCTGGTGATTTGATAGTCCGTGATCAAGTCCGGGTTCAAACCCTCACCCAGGCACCTGTTCAATGGGATTTTTTTGTAAAATCCTGGAGTTAACATAAGAACTGACTCCACTTTCCCCAAAAAGTCCTTCAGATGAGACAAAAATGGCCGCATTCAAAAAATATCACACCATCTGAGAACCCCGGAGCTCTAGCCAAGTAATGGAAAACAAGTTTATAATAATAATAATGTATGGAATTTATATTTATATTATTATTATTAGAACAAGTTTATGTTGGAATCAATGGTCTAATGGTAACACCCCCCGCCTAGAATGTGGGAGGTCGGTGGTTCAATTCTCATCTGTACTTGAATTCTCTCCCACCACCACCACCACTGCAACCACCTACTGAACCATGGGTGGTTATCCGGGTGGTAGTTTTTGGATCAGACAATGAACCAAGGCCCTGTGTGGAATACACATTTTTACACATTATAGCCAACGCAGGTAACAAGAGAGTTAAATTCTCTCTGGAAAATTTCTGTTAAAAAAAACAAACAGAGAAAAAAAACAGCTTTTTGGGGGAAAGAAAGAAACTATTAAGACAGGAAAGGTACAATCACACATGTTTATAATTATTATTAGTGGCGCTGTGTTTGTGGCGACGTGCTTCCCCCTCATATTCACGCAGAGAAATCGCTCTTGGCTGAAAGTGGTATATAAAAGATACTCCTGGAATGATGGCTTGGGGTGGATGAACAGTTATAGAAAAGTAGAAGAGAACTGAAAGAAACAGAATTAATCGAAACAGCAACAGCAGCAGTAGCAGTAGCAGTCAGAAGTCTTAGGAATAGACTACAGTAAAGGCTACACACCGGTATTAGTTTGGGGGTCATGTAGTATCTTCTATAGAGTGCGAGTGGGGAAAAATGTTGGTGATTTTCACAGATTTTTTAAGCTTGAAAACATGGACTGTGCACTTGTTTTGGGGATTGAGGACATAGAGCAATACCAGGTAGTCACGAGAAAGTTGGAAATCATCCTCAAATGAGGATTGCCTGTTATTCCTACAGCGTTGACCCCGCGCATGCATATTGCGGTAATGAAGCTAGCAGACGACAAAGGACTGGGGGGGGGGGGGGGGTACAGTGTTTGCTGAAAAGTTATAAAATTTCAAACCTACCAAATTTGTTCAAAATCACACGAGTTTTGAGTCAGAAGCTAGTCTTTTACAAAAAGTGTTGGTTTTTTTAAAAACTTCTGTGGATGCCTTAGTATGTGCGGTATGAGTATAAGAGTCACATAGAAAAACAAAAGGAAAAGAGCGATTTTTTAATACCGGTGTGCAGCCAAAACTGCGGAAGCAGCGAGTCAGAAGAGGAGGAAGTTCTAGTGTCTCCAGTTTATAACTGATTTACTGCCCTTGTTCTGAACATGTCATTGCCTTCCTAATCTACGATTCTGCCACACAAACAAACATACAATCAAGCAAAATACAACCTATCAAAAAAAGACCCAAGACATAGAAAGCTGTGAAATTTTAATACAAGAGTTTCCGTGGGTTTTATTAACACAACAGTCATTGATTTTGTAGCATCCCTACCAAAGAAATCAAAATTACGAGGAAAAAATAATCAGCCCATTGATGGCGTGCTAATTGGGATGGAATTATGATGAAGGGGGAGGAGGAAGACAAAAAAAGGGGAAAAGAAGAGAAGGGAAGGGGAAGCAAAAAAGGAAAAAAGAAAAAAAGGGTTAAAGAAGCCAGAAAAGGAAAAAGACCAGATAAATCAAAAAAAATATAAATTTTTATTTTTTTATCTTTTATTTCGAGGAAAATGGAATCGATCTTTGGCTTTTTTTCACCCAGTCGCCGTGTGAGTGCAGTTTTGAAAAATTTTGTCATCCTTCCCACCGGCACAAATGGCCCTACTTTCCCGAAAAGGGAGCGGGTTTTAACGTGTGCAAAAGATGTTCTGCATGCGTTCGCACACGGGACCCGGTTTTTTAGCCATCCGAAAGACTTTGGGAGAGTAAAAAGTGGGCATGAAGTTAACTCCGATAAAAAATTCCTCCGGTCGAGAATCAAACCCAATCAGAGATCACGAATACATCACTGTAACCACCAGTCCCCCGTCTTAGTAGGAAGAAGGGAACAAAAAATAGTTTTGAGGATTTAATGAAAGAAGCTAGCAAAAAAAGAAGAAACTATAAATGCATCAATATGTAGCGAGGAAAAAAGCGCAGGAAAACCACTTACAATTTCTCAATCATTTTTAAAATGAGTTATCAAAGATTCAATTTAAAAGGGAAAAAACACTAAAAAGGCTCTAAACTAAAACATTTAAATTTTTAGCATTTTAGGCATTTTCTAGTAAAAAAAAAAAATAAAGAGAGAAACAGACAGAGAGAGTGAGCGGGGACAACCCCTACAAATTAACATATATACACATACCACACACACACACACACACCACAACATCCTAAATTCACCCCCAATAACCACCTCACACACAAACACCACACACACATACAAAATAAAAAAACGATATTCTGTTTGTTCATACAACACACAACACAACACCCCCAACACAATAATAAAGAGTTGTGTTCTGTTCACAACACACACACCAACACAGCAACACACACACACACCCAACACACACACAACACACAAAAAAACACAAAACACACACCACACACACACACACCACACATTATTAAAAATTTTGTGTTTGTGTTTGCACGTTTGTATTATGACGGATATTTTTTCAAGATTTTTTAATTATTTGAATTGTATGGTTTAATATTTTTCCGGGTTTTTTGTTTTGTTTTATATCCATATATGCATATGTTATTGTCTTTTCTTGTTTGAATTGTATAGTTTACCAAAGATTAGGTTTTATATTCTATGTCTGCATATACATTATCTTTTTTCTCGTTTTTTTTTTCTTTAGATAGATGGCTTGATGAAAAAAAAGCAAATGCACTGCTTATTCAATGTACCATCTGAAAATAAAAGTTTGACTTGACTTTGACTTTGACAAAAACAAACACACACACGCCAACACACACCACACACCCACACACACACACACAACACCCACACACACACACAACAACACAAACACACACAACAACACACACACACACAACACACAAACACACACACAACACAACACACACACAACACACACACAAACAACACAACACCCCAACACACCACCACACCCCCCCACACCCCCCCCCCCCCACCCCCCCCCCCCCCCCCCCCCCACACAACACACACAACCCACAACAAAACAACACACACACACACACAACACACACCACACACACAACACAAACACAACACACACATACTTCGTCCCCTTCGACTCTGTACCATATAGCAGCACTAGGGAGCCCAGCAGCCTAGCCTGCATTAAGGGCATGTATTATTCAAGACTGGACGGACAGCGCCGGCAGAGGGGAGGACTGATTGCTCCTAAGCCTGTGGCATTTTTTTTCATTTTCTTTTTCCGTTTTTTTTTCTTCTTCGGGTGTGTGTGTGTGTGTGTGTGTGTGTGTGTGTGTGTGTGTGTGTGTGTTTTACATGCACTGGAGGTAAACCTGTCCACTATTCGGAAAGTGTGTGTGTATGCGAGTGTATGTGTGTGTGTGTGCGTGTGTGTGCGTGTGTGTGTGTGTGTTTTACATGCACTGGAGGTAAACCTGTCCACTATTCGGAAAGTGGTGTGTGTGTGTGTGTGTGTGTGTGTGTGTGTGTGTGTGTGTGTGTGTGTGTGTGTGTGTGCGTGCGTGCGTGTGTGTGTGTGTGTGCGTGTGTGTGTGTGTGTGTGTGTGTGCGTGTGTGTGTGTGTGTGTGTATGCGCGTGTGTGTGTGTGTAGGGGGGGGTTGTGGTTGTGTGTGTGTTTGTGTGTGATTATCGATTGTGTGTGTATTTGTGTGTGTGTGTGATTGTGTGTGTGTGATTGTATTTGTGTTTATGTGTGTGTGCTCGCGCGCGCATGTATGTGTGTGTACACGCATGCGCGCGCGACTATGTGCTAGTGCGGGCGGGCGTGTATGCATGATGGCTACTTATGCTTGCGTGCATGTGTGTATGAGTCAGTGCACGAACTTGCATGTGTGTGCGTATTCGCATACTTGCGTGTGTGTGTGTGTGTTTTATTTATTTATTCTGTGTGGTGTGTGTGTGTGTGTGTGTGTGTGTGTGTGTGTGTGTGTGTGTGTGTGTGTGTGTGTACACATACGTGCGAGCTAGCGTTCGCAGTCATGATTGTGTGCACGTGCCCGTGCGCGTGAGTGTGTGCATTCTGGTCGGTCATATATATCCCCTGGCTGGTGTGCCTACTCTGGCCCCAAACTACACTTGCCCCGGAGAGGGCCACCATCCCCGACTGTGCAGTGTTAGCACCTGTAAATGAACATTAATGCGCTGGGGACGGGACAGCTCAGTGGTCGGAGCACTTGCTTTCCCCCAGCGAAGTTAAGCAGCGTCGAGCATGGTTACCACTTGGATGGGTGACCGTTTGCGCGCCTTGGCTTCAGTACAGTTCCCCCAGTTCACCGTCACCGATTCCGAATCCCTAGGGGCGCTTTCGAAGCTTTGTCAACCACCGTTCCCCCAGTTCACCCAGCTGTAAATGGGTACCTGCCCTCTTTAGGGTCAGGGAAGGTAAAGCAGCGAGGGAGAGGAGATGGGCGCCACTGCCCTCAATATGCTGGCCCCTAGAGAAGTTGAGGTCTCTAACGCCTCGCTCCCCTACGACCACATGGGTTATGGCACACCTTTACGTCTTTTTAAAAAAAGTAAATGCCCTCCAGCGGCAATGGGGTTTGCTTATAGGAGTGCTACATGTGACTGGTGCGTTAATTAAAGCCCCTGGCCAGCAACTCTTGTATATGTCCCACAACTTTCTCTGTATGTTTTTGTTTTTGGCGGAATCTGGGATTAAGACGGAAGTTCCAATAATATTTTCCAAACCCAAGGGAAGTAAATCCTTTTTTGTAAGATTGAGATGGTATATTACCCCCCCCCCCCCCACCCACACACACACACCACCCCACCACACCACCACCTATCCAGCAAGAGTACAACTACGTAGTGGGCTGGGAGGGGGGGCAATGGAACCATTGAAATCTGCTGGATACCAATCTGCATTTGGAAAAAGCCAAGGACGCACTCAACGAAGCGATACTGTTACAAGCTGATTCAGACCTGCACATTACAAAAAACAAACAACAAATTCCGTTTCTGCTGTCCGCTCTGAGAAGACAGCAGGCACTGTTCACCAAGAATGAACTTTTCGAACTCCTCCAGCTCCCTACACCACATCCTCCACCCCCGTCTGAATCTGTGAAAAGTGGCATTTTTATGATCATGTGAAATGCAGGTATAAGATAATAGTTATTATGGCTTGTTTAGATTTGTTGTCTTTCCTCCTTTCCCCGCCATGTCTTTTCCCCACTTGTCTTCTTTTCCCCCCTTTTTCACTCTTTTCTTATTGCGCCCTCTCTCTCTCTCCTCTCTCTCTCCCCCCCCCCCCCCCCCCCTCTCTGCATCTTCCCTCTCCCCTCTCCCCTATCCTTCACTCTCTCTCTCTCTGTGCACCCTTCCTCTCCCTCTCTCTCCTCTCCTTCATTTCTCTCTCTCTCTCTCTCTCTCTCTTCTCTCTCTCTCTCTCTCTCTCTCTCTCTCTCCTCTCTCTCCCTCCTCTCTCCCCCTCTCCTCCCCTTCTCTCCCCTCTCTTCTTCACTCACTCACTCTCTCTCTCTCTCTCTCCCTCTCTCTCTCTCTCTCTCTCTCTCTCTCTCTCTCTCTCTCTCTCTCTCCTTCTCTCCCTCCCTAACTCCCACCCTATCCCTCTCTCCCTCCCTCAAGCCTCTCTCCTTCTGTAATCTAAACTTTTCCTCCTTCCCAGACCCTCTTGGGAGGGGTGGTACATACATGCATACATATTGATTCCGCTGCCTGGGCTTTAATCCTTGTGCAATTAGAGAGACGGAAGGAGGAAGGTAGGAAGGAAGGAAGGAAGGACGGAAGGTAGGTAGGAAGGAAGGAAGGAAAGAAGGTAGAAAGGAAGGTAGGAAGGACGAAGGAAGGAAGGTAGGAAGGTAGGTAGGTAGGTACAGACAGGAAGGTACAGACAGTAGGTAGGAAGGAAGGAAGGTAGGAAGGAAGGTAGGAAGGAAGGTAGGAAGGAAGGAAGGACGGAACGTAGGAAGGACGGAAGGAAGGTAGGAAGGAAGGAACGAAGGAAGGAGGGAAGGACGGAACGTAGGAAGGACGGAAGGAAGGTAGGAAGGAAGGAAGGAAGGAAGGAGGGAAGGAAGGACGGAAGGAAGGAAGGACGGAAGGAAGGAAGGAAGGAAGGAAGGAAGGTAGGAAGGAAGGACGGAAGGAAGGATGGACGGAAGGAAGGACGGAAGGAAGGTAGGAAGGAAGGAAGGAAGGACGGAAGGAAGGAAGGAAGGAAGGTAGGAAGGAAGGAAGGTAGGAAGGACGGAAGGAAGGAAGGAAGGAAGGAAGGAAGGCACAGAGTGACACATCAACGCCATGGACAATTTTGTCCTTGCTGTTGTTGTTGGTGGTGGTGGTGGTGGTGGTGTTGGTGGTGGTGGTGGTGTTGTTGTTGGTGGTGGTGGTGGTGTTGGTGGTGGTGGTGGTGGTGTGGTGGTGGTGGTGTTGGTGGTGGTGGTGGTGGTGGTGGTGGTGGTGACTGGACTCCGTGCACCAACAATGAAGAGAGAGAGAGAGGGGGGGAGAGATAGAGGGAGGGAGGGGGAAGAGAGAGAGGGGGGGGAGGGAGAGAGAGAGGGGGGAGAGAGAGAGGAGGGAGAGGGAGAGAGAGAGGGGGGGAGAGAGAGAGGAGGGAGAGGGAGAGAGAGAGGGGGGAAGAGAGAGAGGGGGGGGGGAGAGAGAGAGGGGGGAGAGAGAGAGGAGGGAGAGGGAGAGAGAAAGGGAGGGAGGGAGAGGAGGGAGAGAAAGTGAGAGGGAGGGGGAGAGAGAGGGAGGGAGAGACAGAGAGAGCGAGAGAGAAAGAGAGAGCGAGAGAGGGGAGAAAAGGGAGGGAGAGAGAGGGGGAGAGAGAGAGGGGGGGAGAGAGAGAGGGGGAGAGAAAGGAAGAGAGAGCGTGAGAGAGAGGGAGGGGGAGAGATGACAGTGAGAGAGGGGAGAGAGACAAGAGTCAGAGAGAGGGAGAGAGAGAGAGCGGGAGAGGGGAGAGAGACAGAGACAGAAAGAGCGAGAGCGAGAGAGAGAGAGAGGAGAGGAGAGAGAGAGAGAGAGAGAGAGAGAGAGAGAACGGGAGGGAGATACACACACACACACACCAATATACACACACACAGACAAAGACAGAGAGGTGTACACTGCAAAACACTTTGCTCAGCATCTATCTATCCATTTTCTCCCCTTCACTGTGACTCCTTTGTGGGTGGGATAGGCCACCAACAAGTTGTGTTGCGTTATGTTGTGTTGCTGTTGCCACGCAGTCATTTCGTTTGACTTTCCATCTCATTCTGGTTTAGCCTAGCCTACGTCTTTATGTGAAGTTTATTTACTTATTTATTTTTATTTCTATTTCATTCTTTTCTATCGAGGATAATGGAATAAACACTTCAATGCTTTTTTTACATCCAGTCCCCGTGTGTATGCGGTTTTGTAAATTCTGTCATCTGTTCCCACCGGCACACAATGGCCTACTCTTACGAAAAGCGAAACAGGATTTAACGTGTGCGCAAGATGTTCTGCGTGCGTTCGCACACGGGACCTCGGTTTATAGTCTGATCCGAAGGACTTTTGGGGAGAGTGGAGTCTGTACTGATGTTAACTCCAGAGGAAAATATCCCCTTGAACGGGAATCGAACCCGGGTTGTCAGATAGCGAGCGCAATGTTCTAACCACTAGACTATCCTGTTCCCCCTAGGGCCTAGGCTATGGGTGAGCGTAGACACACACACAGGCAGACACTGCGGGACACACGGACACAGACACAGACACACACACACACACAAGCGCGCGCGCAAGTACGCATGCACACACATAGACGTAAACACTCACGCACGCGCACACACACATACACATACTACGTACATACACAGGGTATAGTGTCTGTGTCTGAAATCGCCTTCAATTTTTTATTGTTTAAAGCAAACAGCGGATCTTCATTGTTGTAGATCTTTGGCGTTAGGATCCAAAACACGTTAGCAGTATGCGCGTTTACCCAATCAGAAGACAGGTACACTTTTTAAAAAAAAAGAAGAAAATGTACGTTACAATCAAAGAAGACCAGAGTGTGTGAGATAATGACTATCTGAATCAGTGTCCACATCACTACGCAAGACTGCAGACTCCCTAACGATCCTTCTTTCGTGATGTTCCACCAGGCACCTTTTATAACTAACTACGTGAGAAAATCGGGCTTTTCCCATCTGATACGAGTGAAATTGTTATAAGGTAAAAGGTAAAGGTGTCCCATAACCTATAAGGTCGTAGGGGAGCGAGGCGTCAGAGACCTCACTTCTCTAGGGCCACCATATTGAGGGCGGCGCCCATCTCCTCTCCCTCGCTGCTTTACCTTCCCTGACCCTAAAGAGGGCAGGTACCCATTTACAGCTGGGTGAACTGGGGGAACTGCACTGAAGCCAAGGCGCGTAAACGGTCACCCATCCAACTGGTAACCACGCTCGACGCTGCTTAACTTGGCTGGGGGAACTGAGCAATCCCGTCCCCGAAAGTGTTATAGTTGGTTACTAAGTACAAGGTTGTTTTAAGGAATGTGGTTTCGGTTTTATCTAACTTTATGTGGGGTTGATGTGGGTTTTTCCCCCCAGAACAGGCACCGTGTTGTGGGAAAAACCCCCCACATCAACCCCACATAAAATGAGACAACGCGGTGCCCGTCCTGGGTTGAGCCTTATGGTTGGCCAGGGCGTTGATACAAGGAATGACAGTGAAGTTGTTGTTGGTTGTTTTTTTTTTTACCTTGTTTTAATCTGTGTATAGTTGTACAGTTTTAATCTGTGATTTAACGTTTTACCAGGTGGCAGCCCGGATATGGCCTCTGTGGTCGGCGGGGCTATAAACAAGAAGTTTAGATTGGATTAAGGAAGATATGTCTGCTACTCTTATATATGTACGATTCTACCAAAAGGATGTGAATGAGGCACAGCGAACAAATCACACCACTGCTTTTAGTAGTAAAAAAAGAATGAGAAATCTTTCTTATTTTTGTATTTTTTTTATCAATTCATTTCGAAGGAATAGTCCTTGAATGAAACCAACTCTCAAACGCACGCTTTTCTCATTTTTCTGGTGTTTTTTTCTTGTTTCTATTTTGTTTTGTTTTGTTGAAAAACATCAACAATCTATGAAGTTTTGAATTTTTTTTTTTATTATGTTTTTTCTGTGTTTTGTAAATTTTCAGAGTTTAATTTCACGTATTTTCCCCTTCTAACATTTTTTTGGGGGGGAGGTGAGAGGGAGGGGGGGAGGTATATCTTTACAAAGTTTCTGAATAACAAGGACAGACAAAACTTTCTCACGTACGCCTAAAAGCAAAACAAACAAACAAACAAAAAACCCGCACAAAAACTCACCCAAAACCAAACAAAACAAACACACGAAACCCCTCCAGAAAAACACGTTTCATGTCTACACATACATAAAACGGCCTTAAAACCCTGGAATCTCCTGACCCATTGAAGCAAAGCTTTTTCCTATCGGCACACGAAATGCAATCCTCCTCCCCCCCCCCCCCTCCACCCCCACTCTACCCTCCATCTCCCATCCTGAAGCAGGCAAAGCGCTATTGACCAAGGGAAAGCACTCGCTCCTCAACTCCAGCAAAAAACCAGAGTGATCAAACCTAGATCGATGGCGCCTCCAAGGATCAGCCCAGTCTGAGATGGCACGTGGAGATAAGCACAAGTGCTGAGGGGGGTGGATTTCTTCCATACATACATATATATATATATGAGAAAATAGTGGAGAAAAACAAGTGTAGGCAACCAATTACAACTTCTTTCTCATCATAAAAATGATTTGGGGCAAAAATTCAAAAGAAAAACCTATCCATCTATCTATCTATCCGTCCATCCCTCTATCTAACTATCTATCTATCTATCAATCTATCTATCTTCAAGTGTTCTACCTCTCACGCTCACACACAGACAGACAGAAAGACAAACAGAGAGAGACAGACAGATAGACAGAGCTGAAGGGGATTAAGGACTTAGTATTGGATAATGGACACAGTAAGCCAACGTTTGTAATTCTTAAAGAGTAATCTCAATATTACCCCTCTACCTCTCTGTTGCCCTCTGTTTTTCTGTCTCTTAGTCCCTATGTCTATCTGCCAATGCCTGTCTTTGTTTTGCTTTTATTCCCGACTTGTTCCTACTCAAGTTCTTGATACTAGCAAACATGTTTGGCGCCTCTTCTCTGTCCATGCTCATGGTATTTTTGGTAGGTTTGTCTTTGCTTTTCTTGTTTTTACTGTACTTTTTCTTCATACCATATTTCAACTTATTATTATCTCTCTTTTTTTAAAGATTTATTATTTGGAGAGAACCTTTCTATTCTTATGCTTATGTGAAAACTCCACACAATCTTGTTTGATCTTGAATCTTAAAAGGAATCGTGCGTCAGGAAATCAAAATAGCTGTTACCATGAAAAAAAAACCCCACCAAAAAAGCATACTGTTTGTGATGAACAGCGAGCTAACATTCACAACACTTGTAAAACTCGGATCTCTGAGTGAATGAATGAATAAGTAGGGAAAAGAAAAAGAGTGAAATCAATGTTGGAAGCAAATAATGGAGGTACTGAGAGAAACAAATAGCTAAGCCAAAGAAAGGAAAGGACCCCCCCCCCCAAAAAAAAAAAGAAAGAAAGAAAGGCCATGAGAGGAAACACCAATCCAAATGGGCAAAATACATAATTGTGTATCTATCAATCTGTATGTGTCTCCTTCCTATCTATCTATCTTTCTATCTATCTATCCATCCATCCATACATCCATCTACCTTTGTATTAATCCATGTATCTATGTCTCTCTGTCTCTATCTATCTATATATCTATCTATTGTATATATATATATATATATATATATATATATATATATATATATATATATATATATAAAATATATAATATCCAAACACACAATTCATACTACATCCACCCACTAACACCCCCTACCCTACTCCCAACCCCAACAACAACAACCCCCCTTACCCCAGCCCCTCCCTCACCACCTTCACCACCCCCTAACAAAAACGAAAACCAAACCCTGAACACAGACAGATAGCGATAAAACCCCAGCACGACCAGACACAGTCCATTGTCCATAAACAAATCAGGCCCAGACGACCTTCTCTGGCACTTAGTGCTGTAGCTACCCCGCTCCAGTCAGACTCCCTGTCTTGTCTGTCTGCAGGACTGGGTGCCAGCTCGCTTCTTCTTCTTGTTCTTCTTCTTCTTGTTCTTCTTCTTCTTCTTCTTCTTCTTCTTTCCTTTTCAGAGCCAGGAACAAAAGCACCACCACCACTAGCGTCTCAC
>CM054142.1:69408919-69416419 GCA_028751875.1 Rapana venosa | reverse complement strand
AATGAGTTGGCTCTCTGTCTCTCTCTCTCTATGTTGTCTGTCTCTGTCTCTTTCTTCTTGTATCTTCCGCCCATTCCTTGCTATATTTTCCTCTTCCTCTTCTTTGTCTTTCTCTCTGTCTGTCGGCCAATCTCTCACTCTCTCTCAAACACACCCCCTCTCTGTCTGTCTCTGTCTCTCTCTGGTTTAGTATCTCTTTCTTTCACCCTCTTCTTCTCCGCGCGCGCGCGTGTGTATGTGTGTGTGTGTGCGTGCGTGTGTTTTTGTGTGCGCGCGCACATGCGTGCGAGCGGGCACACACACACACACACACACAAACGCGCGCACACGTGACGACATATGTACCAAAAACTGTCCACAACTACAGCCATCTCCGGCATAATGGAATTAAAGTATAAAAATCTGAAAATTCAGCCAACATGGTCATCAGCTCTTTTTTTGTCTCCCGTGTTTCCCTCACTCGCCTGTAGTTTGCTCCCTTAGCATTAATTTGTTGCTTGCTTGTCTCATGACGGAGGTCTGTCTTTGTATCGTAACGTGGATTTGGGATAAAGTTGTGTGATAACAGTATGCTTTTAGGATGAACAATGCAGTTGATCAAGTTCAATCTCTCTCTCTCTCCTCTCTCTCTCTCTCTCTCTCTCTCTCTCTCTCTCTCTCTCTCTCTCTCTCTTTCTCTGTCTGTCTCTCTGTCTGTCTCTCTGTCTGTCTCTCTCTCTCTCTCTCTCTCTCTCTCTCTCTCTCTCTCTCTCTCTCTCCCTCTCTCTGTCTCTCTGTGCGTTCCCTAACCGGATGGGGTACATAGTGCCTGGTCTTCTCCTGTGTTTGTAACTTTGCAAGAGGTCTGTCTGCCCACTAGCCTCAGCCGATACTTCCCGACTACTAAGCAGCTCATCTCATAAAACCTGTACCGCTTTTTTGGGGAAGAGTAGGCCATTACGTGCTGTTAGGAACGGATGATAATTTTGTGTTTTAAAAAAAAAAGTGCATACACACTGGTGTGGTGTTTGGACATCATCCCGGACATCAGAATTCGGCTACCTTACTAACGGGCTGAAACAGTCCCATACAAAAAACTATTGCGATCCTGGCAGCTCTGGCTAAGAAATGAAATAAAGGTAATAAGGAAGGAAGGTGGCAGGATGGTTAAGACGTTTGCCTGCCAACAAGTCAACCGTGAGGTTCTGGGTTCCATTCCCAGCCTCCTCGCCCTTTCTTTCTTCCCAGTTTGACCAAAAAAATCGAACTGAATGTCAAAGTCCCTCGTATGAGACTATAAACCGAGGCCCCGTGTGCGAACGCATGCACAACATCTTGCGCACACGTTAAATCCTGTTCCGCTTTTCGAAAGAGTAGGCCATTGTGTGCCGGTGGGAACAGATGACAAAATTTACAAAATCGCATAAACACGGGAACTAGATGTAAAAAAAGCACATGAGTGCTTATTCCATCATCATCGATTAAAAAAAAGTCATCTGAGCGCTTTGATTTGTTGCTTTACAAGATTCAGCGCTATATAAATTCCATACATTATTATTTATTATTATTATTATAAAGTTCAATGTCAACGCTCCTTCAGCAATGTCTTCTTTGGCCAGGAATGTTGAGGCGTAAAGAGGGTTACAAGCAGGTTTCCTGTTCACGTTTTCAATCCCTTGCAGACAGATTGTTCCAAAGTGGAAGATAAAAGATACCCCCTCCCCTTTTTTTAAAGCAAATATCAGCTACCATCTCGCAACATGATAAAAAAAATTGGCTCCACGTTTGTTATAAATAGTTGTTCTATTTAGTTTCGTTTGTTTTTTCCTTAGCAGAGACTGAACTGATTTTGGGTTTGTCTTTAGAGTTTGATCATGTAGAAACTAGTTATTGTATCTTACATGTTGACCAAGGGTGGTGACTTGTTTTGTTTGGTCTTAACATATTCGGAACGGACATCGTATGCATCTTAATTATACAGCTACAAAGCACGCCTAAGCGAAATATAATAGCCTATGATATCATCGTATTTCACTATTTCATCACATTATAAGCTGATTCTAATGAGTTTATTGTGGTCTTCCGAATACATTTTTTTCATTATTATAGTAATCTATCATTTTGCAGTCTTCATTTGCGCGACAGAACAGCAGTGACATCATGAATATATGTCAAGTCCAATAAGAGTATTAATCAATTGGAGACAGAACACTACGCAAAAATATTTTTTGAAAACTCTGCTCAGTGCATTCATTACTTTAAAAGAAAGTCTTTGTGATAAATTTATTTTGTTTCAGAAATTGCATTAATCAATTTGAAACAAAACAGTGTTTCGTGGGGAGGGTTTGTTTTTGCTGTTATTTTATTTTTGGGTGTTTTCTTTTTTCAGTTTCAAGTTTATTTTTCATTTCACAAAGTACATTAATCAATTTGATATCAAATGAATTTGTGTTTGCTATTGTTTTTGTTTTTCTTTTCTTTGTACTTTCTTTGGGTTTTGGTTTTAGGGTAGCTAGATATTTTGCACTCTAAGTGTTGACATTGATAACGGCTTGCTCTGTATCTCCCTCTCTTTCCATCTTTCTCCTCCTCCCCGTGTCTCTCTCTCAACTCCTATCCCCACCTTCGTACCCCCAACCCCCCTGAAATTTGGCCTTCAGATTCCGACGATCACCCACTTTCATTCCCAGCCCCACCCCAAGTATCGACCCCTAGGGCTCTTGTCTCCACACTGCAGCACTAGGCGAAGGGCAAGTGGTGTGATGACATCTTGGTCGATAAGGCCAGCTGCTGTCCACACTAACTTGTGTGGAGGATGGGGAACTGTGCCGAGTGAGCAGGAAATGGAGACAATGGCCACACCCCCACTTCCCGGCCCTTGCGTGAACGGGAAAGGCTGGTGTCACTTAGTTCACTAACTAATGTGTGTGGTTCCTATCTACCCCTCCTACCCCCCCCCCACCCCCCCCCCCTCACCCCACCTGTCCCCTTTTCACATTTTTTTACAGCTTACCTCCTCCTCCTCCTCTTCCACAGTTTTATTCTAAGTTCAGGATTTTAGAGATGTGTCTAGTCCGTGAATCTGTACGGGACTGAAACTATTTTGAACATACATACACTTTAGAAATGTTTTGGATGTTGAAAATGATAGGGTTAGAGCTGGTATATTTTGTATTGTTCAATTTGTCTATCTCGTAGAACTATTTGGATGTTTATAATAATAATTATTATGTTGGGATTTTTAAAGTTGTGCTGTTCAGTTTATTGTGTACGAATAATGGAGAAAGGTTTTGGGTGTTGCATAATGACATTCTTGCATTAAGCATGTTTAATGTTCAGTTGAAAGCCTCAAGACATAGATCCATGTTGTGAGAGCCTACGTATGGTCCATTCTTCTGTACGGATGTGAGTGCTGGACCCTAGCCAAGGACACAGAACAGCGACTAGAAGCAGTGGAGATGTGGTTCATCCGGAGAATCATGAAAGTCTCATGGACAAAAAGAAAAACAAATGCAGAAGTAATGGAAATGGCTGGACACAAGAGATCCCTTCTCAACACCATCAGAGATAGACAGCTCAAATTTTTCGGCCATATAATCAGGGCTGACGGACTAGAGAAACTGTTATGGAGTGGCAAAATCTGTGGAAACAAGAGCAGAGGAAGACAACGCACAAAATTCACAGACAGCTTAAACAAATTCGCAATGAATAAAGAGGGCACCAACAATGAGCTCGTGAGAGGGACCGAGAACAGGAAAGAATGGAGAGCCATGATCGTCGATGTCTGCAGGACCAGACCGGACACTTGAAGAAGAAGAAGAAGAATGGAGAAAGGCTTTGAGTGTCGCATAATGACATTCTTGAATTAAGCATGTTTAATGTTCAGTTTATTTTGTACGAATAATGGAGATAGGTTTTGAATGTCGCATGACGAGCTTGCATATTTTTTTAAGTGTTAATGTTCAGTTCGTTTCACTAGAGGAAGCTACAAAGCCATTAACCCCAAAAGAAGTGGATGCTATCTTTAGCAAAACAAAATGATGTGACAATGGTAACTGGTGCTTGTGGTTAGATCTGCTCATCATTTTTATGATTTCCCTATCTTATGTTCCATCAGTTTTACATAAGCATACGCCTGTTGCATGTCTTTGTACATTATCTTGTTCCCAATCAATAAAAAATATCCTTTTGTTTCTTTTCTTGCAATTTAGAGAAAATATCATGTTGCTTCTTTTCTTGCATGTAAAAACAAATTCTGGTAGAAAATATTCTACCAACTTCAACCTCGCAAACAACCAACAGCTTTTAGGATCCCCTCCTGCATGACCGTTGAAGATTGCACAATAATTGTGAACTTGCACCACGTCCACAACAGCCAGACACACAAGCAGGAAACCCACAGGGTGAAGCTCTCCTCCACACCCCCTCCACTCACTATGCATGGAATATAAATCATCGACAAAGGACCCTTCCCTTCGCAGCAAAGCAGAAGATGCAGGAAAAAGCGTGGGGGGAAAAAGAGCCCCTCAATGACGCCAGTGGAGAGTCTCCAACGTCTGGACCAAACTTCGGGTAGAATTTCTCCAAACCACGACTCAGATGGCTCAGTCAACACACAGTCTATTACAGCAAAGTCTGCTCCAAGCTCTCCGGTTTCCGAACTTAATTCCGCGTCTTAGAGAAAGTCTTCAAATTTCAATCGGTGCTAGGATGATGTCTGGGTGGAAGATATATATTTTTGAAACTGAAACCGACTTGCCGGGAATGATAATGTACGGAATGGAACTTGTGTATAGAAGAAAATAGTCTGGAGTAAAACATTGTGTATGTCGTTGTTTGTGTATAAAAGAAACATCACACTGTAATTGTTCTTGTAGGAATTTTTCATTTATGTAGTTATCATTGTGTATCAGTGGATTTCATTCATGTTATATAATTCTGGATAGCCCTTTATCAAAAGATTATTTTAAAAGAAGCCGCCGAACCTTTTGCATTTTGAATTTTTAAAAAATCATTCCTTGAAGTGTTTGTATATTATGATTTTTTTCAATACAGACCAGTCTTTCATTATACTTGACATTTTTTTTAGTTGTGTTTTATACTGCCTCACTACTTTGAAAGGTTTCAGTGTCTGAAGATGATGGACAAATTTCACTGTGGTTTCTGAAGATGATGGACACATTTCACAGTGGTTTCTGAAGATGATAGCCTAGTTCAGGGCAAAAATTCAACAAAATCTTATTTAAAAAAAAATCATTTTAAAAAAGTGTTTCAGCTACATGAAGTGCCAGAACATTGCCTACTCACACGTCTAGAAGAGACAGTTGGGTTAGAAGGAACATAATTACGATGTCATTTGAGCTGTTCTCCCCTCCTTACCTCGCTTTATTCTTCGATCCTCTGTCTGCCTCTGTCTCTCGCTGTCCTTCTGTATTTTTCTATGTCCGCCTTTCTCTCTCTCTCTCTCTTCTCTCTCTCTCTCTCCTCTCTCTCTCTCTCTCTATCTATCTATCTATCTCTCTCCCCCTCTCTCTCTTTCTCTCTCTCTCTTTCTCTCTCGCTGTCTGCCTCTCTCTCTCCCTACCTCCCTCTCTCTCTATCTCGCTCCTTCCCTCCCTCCCACTCGCTCTCTCCCTCTCTCCATCTCTTTCCCTCTCCCCCTCTCTCTCCCCCACTAGCATGGAGCGATCGACCAAAGGGTCCTTGACAAGTGAAGAAATCACGCCATGATCAATAGTGCCCATCTGTGGCGCCCGTCTGGAGGCTGAGAGAGAGACAGAGACAGAGAGAGACAGAGACAGAGAGAGAGACAGAGAGAGACAGAGACAGAGAGAGAGACACAGAGAGAGAGACAGAGACAGAGACAGAGAGAGACAAAGATAGAGAGAGCTAGAGAGAGAGACAGAGACAGAGAGAGAGACAGAGACAGAGAGAGATAGAGAGAGCTAGAGAGACAGAGACAGAGAGGGCGAGAGAGACAGAGAGAGAGACAGAGATAGAGAGAGCTAGAGAGAGAGACAGAGAGAGCTAGAGAGAGACAGAGACAGAGAGAGCAGAGCTAGAGAGGGCTAGAGAGAGAGACAGAGACAGAGAGAGACAGAGAGAGACAGAGAGAGAGACAGACACAGAGAGAGAGAGACAGAGACAGACAGAGAGAGAGAAAGAGAGAGAGAGAGAGAGAGATAAAGAGAGACAGAGACAGAGAGAGAGACATAGACAGAGACAGACAGACAGAGAGAGAGAGAGAGACACAGAGAGAGAGAGAGAGAGAGAGAGAGAGAGAGCTAGGGAGAGAGAGAGAGAAAACAGAGAGACAGAGAGAGACAGAGAGAGCGGAGAGAGAGAGAGACAGAGAGACAGAGATAGAGAGAGAGAGACAGACAGAGAGAAAAAAACTTCTGAGTGGGCAAAGCCCAGACAGAATGCCGAGACACAAACAGAGTGGGTGTGGGGGAAGTATGAACGTGTTTTTTTTAACCACATAACTATCTCGTTTGCAAATCTCGATTGATGATCATGACTTCTTCATCTCTCTGTTTCTTCTTCATCGTCGAACACTCAGAGACAGCAACTATTGTTGTCCGTTATATGAGCGAAAATGCGTCACGCTGCCGTTAAGTGCCTGACAAGTCAGGCCCAGCGCATCCGACTTCAGCATAAGAGAGAAATGTTATCTTTTCAGGGGGGTTTTCCCGGAAGAAGGCAAAAGAATGGGCCAGCATGGCAGAAAATATTTATCTATTTATTTTTTTTATTTATTCTTTTATATCGAGGATAACGGAATAAGAATTTATGTGCTTTTTAAAATCTAGTCCCCGTGTGCATGCGGTTTTTGTAAATTCTGTCATCTGTTCCCACCGGCGCACAATGGACTTCTCTTACGAAAAGCCGAACAGGATTTAACGTGTGCGCAAAATGTTCTGCGTGCGTTCGCACACGGGACCTCGGTTTATAGTCTCATCCGAAAGACTTTTGGGGAGAGTGGATTCTGCACTGATGTTAACTCCAGAGGAAAACATCACCTTGAACGGGAATCAAACCCGGGTCGTCAGATTGCGAGTGCAATGTTCTAACCACTAGGCTGTCCCGTCCCCCACATGAAGACAAGAAGGAGTTAACAGGAAGAAAAGGGAAAAGGCAGAGACATTCTCTTATATCTTCCAAAAGTTCGTTATAACCATGTCAATTCATTTTAGGGGAGATGAACCTTGTAATGAGCGATTAAGAATTAATATATGATAATTTTAATCTGATATGATGCTTTGCAAGCGCCAAATGTTTAAATAGCAATTATTTTGCAGTATGGCTTGGATAGAAATGAATAGATACTTGTCACCGAAACTGATTGCAAACAAACAAGCAAAAAAGCAAGTAACCAACCAAACAAGCCGATGGACAAACAGTCTATATATGGAATATTTTACATTTAAACAGTGCTGCATTGAAGTAGATTCCGTTATATTCTCTTTTTTATTCATGGGTTTGGAACACATTTTCAGATGCAACTATCACTTCACACCA
>CM054142.1:69393919-69403919 GCA_028751875.1 Rapana venosa | reverse complement strand
ACATCTTTAGATGAGATAAAGATTCGAAACAACCGGTGTATACACAAACTCTCTATTTTCTTTCAAAGCGTTGTATCTTAACACTAGCCTTATGTCTAAAGTAGGCATTCAAGACTTCACAGTCTTTGATCCTACTCTCATTTTGCTAGGATTTTGAAATGCTCAGCTCACACTCCTAAAAGACACTTATACAGTGTCGATCATGTAATACACCAATACAGACAGACACTAATTTATATGTGGCATGGTGATCTTCTGCATTGGCCATCAATTTGATGGTCCCCTTTATCAGCCTAATTATCAGCCAGCTTTTCTCTGGCACAAACTTACTTCACAGACAGTCCAGGCCTGAGGCATGCCCTGCACCCCCTTCCCCATCGTTCCAACACACCTTCCCTCTCACCATCTCTGCCCTGTGCTGTCTCAGATTCCAGAGTTCCGGGATCGTTTTAGATCTAGCTTTTTCAAGGGCAAGTAGACGCTACTATTCTTTCCTCGCTCTCTCTCAATGAAAGTTATTCTCCTTATCTGTAACTCTGCCTCTCCTAAACCCACCACCTCTCTCTTCTCTCTCTCTCTCTCTCCTCCCCTCCTCTCTCTCTCTCTCTCAACAATACCAGAATCCATTACCAAACATCCAGTTCTAGTAGCATATCGACATACGTTCTACTACAACCCCATCCTCTCTTCCTCTGTGTGTGTGTGTGTGTGTGTGGTGTGTGTATGTGTGTTTGTGCGTGTGTATAGTCTTTTTTACTTTGGCAAACTTCCAAGAAAGCACGTCTCAGTGGATTCATTAGCATATTGATGGCGGAGGGTCAAAAGGGCGTACTACAAAGACGTAGATATCACAACGCCCTCACCCCAGTCTGCCGGTGTTTTCCTTTGGGTCACAGCTATTGATCAGTAGTTCCCCCACTACAGCAGCAAGTGGAGTGATCACTCACACAGACATCGATGGTATCCAGCTGCTTCTGTCTGTCTGCAGGATGGGGTGATGAAAGAGACAAGAGTCCTCAGCGGACAGTACAGCCCTACTGGAAGTGGGTGGTGAGAGAAAGTCTTTTGAGTGGGCGGGTGAATTCAGTACCCTAGAAATCCATCCTCTCTCAACTCTTCTTTGGCGTGCCTTTGTCAGTGAGAATTACTTTTTGGGGGGTCATTGTTGTCAGGTTGTGATAGAAGCTGTGTTGCATCACACAGTATTTTGTATGTTGAGTATATTCTAGTCGTGTGCTATTATAATTTATTCATTCAGTTCAGTTCAAGTTGTTCATCTTCAAAGCTTTTAAATCTTTTTTGCAGGTTTGGGGCAGGAATTTTTCTTAAAAGACAATATTGTAGAATTAAAAAAAAACAGATAAGTTTGGGGAACAAAAGTTTTAAGATAATCGAAGATCTTTGTTTTTATAAACATCAACATGAAAACAGAGCAAAATAAAACCAACCTTAAGAGATAATAATCATGTATACAATATACTATTACAGTTATTTTAACACAGTTGGTGTTATGGAGGCAACAGCTTCACTCCACTAGACCCACTTGCAGCCCCCCCCCCCAAAAAAAAAAAAACAACAAAAAACCCAAAAAAAACCCCAAACCAACATAGGTTCTAGCTCACCCTGAAGCAGTGCCAGTACGGTAAATCCTCCCCTTTCCCAACACAGCTCAGTGAGGTAATTAGACAGGGACACACTTGCTGCCCTCTCCTCCCTCCTTTCATTAGGGACAGAACTATCGACCAAGGGCTCTTCAGCTAGGCTACAGCGGCCAGTGTGGGATTCCAGAGAAGGAGAAGGAACCAAAGGAAGCTCTCTCCCTGCTTGTAGGCTATGTGAACAGTGGCACAAGAGGATGATGGCGCTGAGTGTCTGGCCAGATTTACTCGGTCTGAGATTGAAGGGTAGCTAGACTACTCTGCAGTCTATGGATAAAAAAAAATGTGTGTAAACAGAAATTATTAACATTATCTTTGATGTATGTCCTAGAAGATTACTTCCATCTAGTTTGCCAGATGAAACTATAAATCAAGATCTACTTGTAACTTCCAGAGCAAATTATTTAACCCTTAAAATTAACCTTTTCTTTGATGTACAAAGTTGAGTGCGCAATTTAATCATATGTTTAAGGCAGAGGTAAAAAAACGACATTTTTAAGGCCAGTGGTAATTATGACAAAAACCACGAAGAATGCACTCAAATCTGAACTAACACAATAGGTTATGCAAGTGAAAATGAACTGGTACATCGTAGGTATCTGCCTAGTGGTGACTGGCTGTAGTGTCTGAGGACATTTCTGCTTCCTTTTACACGGTCATAGGACAAGTGAAAACTAAAACAAATTTCCCCTTTGCACTGGTGTAAGTCAAATGTACATGTGTGCAAAACAGCTGATAATCATCAGCAAAGAGATCACGTTATCAATGGCCAAAAATACAAGGAGATCTGGGCTCCATCTTGTCAAGAATAAATGCACAAAGAAGCTGTATCAAGCTAGTTAACCCAAACAACAGCCATTCAACCATGTCTCTCACGTTTACCACCTCATTCATAAATAATCTCATCAAGGGATAAATTCATATAATCTGTGCAAGCCCATAGCACATGATTTTCTATAATTATTTTAATGACATTTCTTAGCTATATACTACACACATGATTAAATTGTGAACCCATTACGTTAAAATGAAAGATAATTTTTACAAGTAATTACCCTTTTACTCGTGACAAGTTAACCATGGTTGATGGGGTCATAAGTATTATAGGCAGACTAATGGTTTTCGTAGAAGCAGATACGCATGTTACAAAGATGCAGGACGCAATTTTCTGCACAATGCAAGAAGCGTGTAGGATGTGAACCACTTGCTATTTTTTCTCATTCATTTTGCAGTCTCAATGTCATGGTCACCAAGCAAAACTATGCTGCAACCATCTAGCAACGTTCTGATTTTGCGTCCTGTTTGCTTCTAGCACTGATCAACTGTTACAGTGTTGAATCACCAGCAATCCTCTACAAATCTGGAGGAGACACTTGAAGCCAGGACATGTGAGATGCAGCCTCTCCACCCATTCATTACACGTGGAAACTATCGATCAAGGGGAGCCCACTGGCCTCTCCACTGCAGCAGCCAGCAAACAGAGTGATCAGCCTCTGATCGATAGTTCCCCCTGCCTCGTGTTGCCACTGTCTGGCAACCTGTACAGAGAAAAGGGAGATCACTAAGTGGACGGAATAATTGAACACCAGAAATGCCAAGATGCAGTTTCCTGCGTGAATGGGAGGACAAACAGTAGAACTGGAGTACCAAGGAAGAAGGACCAGTTAAGGACGGGCACGCAGTTTCTATTTCTGTTGACAGATTTGCTAATGCTTAAAAAACAGGATGGTATTTTTGACATTAAAAACTCATCTCCCTAACCATAGTCTTTTTTGTTTACACACTCCTCCATGGGAATGGCGAAGTCCTGTCAGTGCAAATAGTATCTTCACCTTTTGAAAAGTCTGTGCTAGGAACTCCCTCTTTTCTATCCCCCTCTTTGTTCCTGCCTTCTTTCTTTTCTTCCTGTCACCACCTTCATGTCAACTTTCTGCCTTCTTGGTCCATTCTCCAGCCTTTTTTCAGAAAGACTTAAAGGATAATACTTCTCTCCCATGTTGAAGTTACACGTGCTGGGCCAGACTTGCAAGGCATGTAATGGCAACTCAATGCAAAAAAATGGTTGCTGTCTGAGCGTTACATGAAGAGAAAGGTTTACGAGCCAACATTATTGATTAGATAAGGGTTTTAGATGTTACCTATGTCATAAGATTGAATATAAACTGTCACTTAAAGAAACGACTGTATGTAAGCCTGTATACTGTGTGGCACACCATCAGTTATTTACTATTACCTTCAGACCTCGCAGACCATATAATTACTCTGCTATGTCATACGCCATGATCTATACACACTTGCTGGGACACAATGGGCAGCTGAGGGTGACAGTATGATGTAATTTCGTCTAGTTTGCTTGCTTAATTCCCTACATCAGACCTCCAAAAGCCACTTAGTTCAAGGTAAACTGAGATGAACCTGGTACAACTGGGAGCCTCCATGGCTAGATGGTAAATAGAGTTCAAGACATATTTTTAGTGGAGAGACGCAGGGATAGATAGCATTGGTAATAAGGAATATGTTTTGCATAAAGCATGAGCTGTATAGAGTGTGTAGTTTGGTTTTTTTCCCCTATTTTCTCAACTTTATGTGATCTTAGAGCTCTGAAGCGAAGCAAAACTTTCTTCACAACCACTCTGAAATGTCTCCATCAGTTTTCTCCCTGCCACTCAAAAACTGTTACAGTGATGAAGTCACTGAGAATCCTGCACAAAACCTGGAATAGATACTGGAGACCAGACATGTGAGGTACAGTCTCATCCTCCTCTGTTCATTACACGTGGAAACTATCCACCAAAGGAAGGCCACTAGCCTCTCTACTGTAGCAGCCAGTAAACAAGAGTGATCAGCCCCTGACTGATGTCTGACAGCCTCACAGAGATAAGGGAGAGCACTAACTGGACAGAATAACTGAACAGAAAAAAGGCCAAGATTTAGTTTCTTGAGTAAGTGGGAGGACAAGTAGTAGAACTTGAGTACCAAAAAAAGCAAGGAGAAATAAGGATTGGCACAAAAACTGCACTTAGTCTTGAAAGTTTTGCTAATGTGCAAAAACAGGAAGGCATTTTTTTAATCATCTATTTTTAAACTGTCCTTTTATCTTTTTATTTATTTGTTCTTTTCTTTTATTTATATAAATTCCATACATTATTATTATTATTATTATTATATTTCAAAGATTTTTATTTTGGGAGCACATAAACAGAGCTGATGGAATAGAAAAGCAAATATTGTGTGGAAAGATTTGTGGTACCAAAGACAGAGGAAGACAACGCACAAAATACACACAGTCTGAATAGCTACGCAACGAGGAAAAAAT
This sequence comes from Rapana venosa, assembly GCA_028751875.1. Classification (NCBI taxonomy): domain Eukaryota; kingdom Metazoa; phylum Mollusca; class Gastropoda; order Neogastropoda; family Muricidae; genus Rapana; species Rapana venosa. The sequence continues at coordinate 69,398,945 of CM054142.1, read as the reverse complement.
TCCCCAACAATGAACTCATCAGGAGAATTGACAACAGAGAGGAATGGAAGGCCATGATCAACGATGTCTGCAACAGACCTGGCACATGAAGAAGAAGATTTCGAAGATAATAGGAATAAGCCCACATGTGCTTTTTTACAACCAGTCCCCGTGTATGCAGTTTGATCAATTTGTCATCCATTTCCACAGGCACACAATGGCCTACTCTTCCGAAAAGCGAAACGGGTTTCAACATGTGCGCAAGAAGTTCTGCATGCGTTCGCACACGGGACCTCGGTTTATAGTCTCATCCGAAGGACTTTTGAGGGGAGCAGAGTCGGTACTGATGTTAACGCCAGACGAAGAATCCTCTTGAATGGGAATTGAACGCAGGTCAGCAGATCAGGACTTTACGATCACCTGTTGGCTTTTATTTAGCACATGATATTATAGATTAAAAGAGGTTTAACGGTTAGCTATGTAACAAGATGAAACACAAACTGTTATAATTATGTTCAAACGAATAACAATATGTAAGCCTGTAAACTGTCCTAAACAATATGAATGACTTAGCAGTCTGTCAGACCATGCATTCCATAAATACTACTGTGTTACTCACTATGATACACACAACTGTTGGGCCATAATGAACATATATTGATGACAATCTGATGTTGGAATTTTATTGGGTGTAGTTCCTTTATTCCTCATGTTCATTTTCAAAAAAACCCACACAGTTTAAGGAAAACTAAGAACCTGGTACTGTTTGGGGAACCATAGCTGGATCAGCCTCAAATTTTAAAAAAAACGGAGGGTTTTTGTGTGTGTACAAGTATAGATTATACAGTTCTAAGGAATATATTCCGCGTAATATATAAACTCCCACGGTATATGTTATCATTTATTTCCTTTTTATCCAAAAAAAATCATTTCTGAACTTGGAGGTCTAGAGTGAAGCAAAACTTTCTTCGCAGTCACTCAGCAAATCTGAAATCTGTTTCCTTTGTTTCGTTTTGTGTTTTTGGCACACAGAAACACTGCAGTGTTGAAATCGCCGGCAATCCTGCCCAAACCTGGAGGAAATACTGGAGGCCAGGACATGGGAGGTGCAGCCTCCTCCTCCGTTCATTACACGTGGAAACTGTCGATCAAGGGGAGCCCACTAGCCTCCCCACTGTAGCAGCCAGTAAACAAAGAGTGATCAGCCCCTGACTGATAGTGCCCCCCTGCCTGATGTCGCCACTGTCTGACAACTTGTGTGGAGATAAGGGAGAGCACTGAGAGGACGGGAATGATCGAATAGAAGAAATGCCAAGACGTATTTATCCTGTGAGAGTGGGAGGACAAACAGTAGAATTGGAGTACCAAGAAAACAAGACCAGGATCAGTTAAGGATGGGCACAGAGGCTCCCTTTCTCTTGATAGTGTTGCCAAACTCTTTGAATTGAACAGTGTTTTTCACATTCTCTCTCTGTTATGTCTCTCTCTGTCTCTTTAATTGTAATTGCCTTTCATAGGATGATTAAAGTGTTTTTGACTTGACCTGACTCTCTCTCTCTCTCTCTCTCTCTCTCTCTCTCTCTCTCTCTCTCTCTCTCTCTCTCTTCTCTCTCTCTCTCTCTCCTCCTGCTCCGTTTTTCAGAACTTTCCCTTAATCAACATTGATTAAATGAGAGCTTTAAAGAAAATCGTCATCCCAAGATCAAACATAACCTGTTATCTAAGACAAGCAACCCGCATGTATTCCTGCAAAACATGTGAAACTACAAGGTTTATTGTGTGAGCACCTTTAAACCAGGCACTCCATACATACTGCCATGTCTCACCAACTATGGTAACCATTCACACTTGTTGGGTCAAAATGAATCCTTGCTGGTGTTGGTAAGTCATGAGCAATGTATTTGGTTTGGTTCCTTAATTCCCAGTGTCAGTTAGGGGGGTGCGGGGGGGGGGGGGGGGGGTGGAACCCACATTTCAAGACATATTAAGTGTCTGGCACTACTAAAGTCTTCACAGTTGGAGGGAGCATACACTTTGAGATGGATTGGTTCCGTTTTCTTTTTATAGGAATGCACCCGCCGACTACAGAGGTGTACAGAATATCATATTGTGTGTTATGCATGAAATTCCTTTGGACGTATGATAACTCATTTTCTTTGCTATCTTTCTTCCTCCTTTCTTTTCTCAAGCACCCTCGGGGGCCTGGTAACTAGCACAACTTTCCCCACAACCATTCAGCAATATTCGGGAGTGTTTCCTTTTTTTGTATCCTGGGCACAAAAAAGGTTACGGTTCTAAAGTTGCTGCCAATCCTGCCCCCATGTGGAGGAGAGAGAGAGAGACTTGAGACCATGCCATGCAGGGGCAGCCTCTTCTCCCTTGAATGGCAACTAGCCATGAAGGGGAGCCCACTGGCCTCTCCGCTGCAGCAAGCAAGCAAGCCAGCAAACAGAGTGATCAGCCCCTGATCGATAGTTCCCCCCTGCCTGGTGTCGCCACTGTCTGACAACTTGTGTGGAGATAAGGGAGAGCACTGAGAGGACGGAATAATTGAACAGGAAGAAATGCGGAGATGTGGTTAGTTATCCTGGGGAGAGTGGGAGGACAAACAGTAGGTCTGAAGTTCCAAGAAACCAGAACAGGTACAGCTAGCTGTGTGTATAGAGCCATGTGCACAGGAGACTTTGGTGATGCTACAGAAGGCAGTGCTGTTTATGATTTAATACATATGTAAAGTGTTCTATCCATCCCAGTAAATTTCCCTGTGGATTTGTGAAATGCTACAATTTATGAAGTGACATCGGGTCACTGTCCAGGGAGGAAGAAGAAGAAGCAGACCAAGGAAGAGCTGGGAGGATAACATCAGCGAATGGACAGGCCTAGAACTCAGCAAAACCCTGAGAAAGGCAGAACAGAGAGAGGAATGGAAGGAACTGGTTGTTGAGTCTTTGAGGGTGCCCCCACGGTCGTCAGACTACGGGACAGATAGATAGATAGATAGATCGGGTCACATTTCTTGAGGCAAACGCACAGACACGTGAGTGCAACTGTGCACACAACCACAAACTTCACACACACATACTTACTTACTTATATACACACACACATACTTACACACACACGAACACATGTACGTCAAATACCACATCTGTATGTACTAACTTTAAAAATCCCGAGCCTCTCATAAACCCAGCTTTGGGCAGTTCCAGTCTCACTGACTTAACACAACACAGTTCCAGAATACACTGACTCAAAATTCGACCTTGCTCTCTATCAATGTCAAGTCTCTTTCTTTCACTCTACTGTGCACGTTACACAGACACAATCACCACACTATCATACTATCCCCTCCAGACTAAGAGAAAGCACGGAATAGCCTGACAAGCTCGACCAGAATGAGCAGTTGCTATACGTATTGGTCCAGTCAGCTGTCGTTAAGTTGGACACACACAAACACACACACACACACATACACTGTATGGCATCACTTAAAGTGGAAAGACGTTAAAATTGAAGACTTACTTATTTACTTACACTTACACAAAGGCTCTCTCTCTCTCTCTCTCTCTCTCTCTCTCTCTCTCTCTCTCTCTCTCTCTCTCTCTCTCTCTTCTCAAACACACACACACTTACACACAGGCTCTCTCTCTCTCTCTCTCTCTCTCTCTCTCTCTCTCTCTCTCTCTCTCTCTCTCTCTCACGGGTATCACAGGTATATTATTCATACTATTCAATTATTACAAACCCATGTTGTGGATTTCCATGCCATGTTGTCTATTTGGGCTGTTGTTGACTGTTATTTTTTTCACTTTATGTGTGTTGTGCCCAGTCCCCATCCCTCTGTCCTCTTGTGAATGGGCGTAAAGCTTATCACAAATAAATAATTGTCAACAAAATTGTCTCACACACACACACACACACACACACACACACACACACACACACACACACACACACACACACACACACACACACACACACACGCACGCACCCCCGCCCCCCTCCACACAAGTGTTAACCCAGTCGCTGGCACAAAGACATAGCTAGGGCATAACCAGGCAGATCACTCCATCTCTTCACAGATGAGTTACCTAGCCGTCTGCACCGCGTCCGGCAAGCATTTCTGTCATCCTGTCTCTGTCATTGTGATTGCCTCTTGCTGTATGTGTGTATCATCACAGTTATTATTGAATGTATAGTGACCTAGATATAATATAATATAATATAATATATTGTATACACAGTCAAAAGAAGACATATTTGTTTCTTTTATCTGTCTCTATCTGTCTGTGTGTCTATCCATCTATCTATCTATTCTCTCTCTCTCTCTCTCTCTCTCTCTCTCTCTCTCTCTCTCTCTCTCTCTCTCTTTTATCTATCTATCTATCTATATATTGGGTTTTTGTGGTTGTTGTATTTGATTGCTTAGTTGTTGGGTTTGTTTGGGGTTATTTGTTAATATTTTTGCTGTCTAATTTTATGGTTTATCCCTGATAAGGGTTGGGACTGGATGTAAAAAAACCACATGAGTGCTTATTCATTATCCTCGAAATAAACGAATTTGATTTGATTTGATTTGATCTCTCTCTCTCTCGCTCTCCCCTCCCCCCCCCCCCCCCCCCCCCCCCCTGAAGTGTTTTCCTTCAAGGCATTATGTATAATCCGTAAGTGTAAATTTTGTTTTACATAATTCAAGGGTTTGCATACATGCATGGTATTAAAGTGATTTAATAAAGTAAGAAAAAAGTGCATCTTTTCCCCCTCTCCCTCCCCTCACCTCTGTGTGTGTGTGTGTGTGCGTGCGTGCGCGCGTGCGTGTGTGTGTGTACACGCACATGCACATCTACACACATAAATATATTCACAAGTTGCAGTGTTCATGTGTCTCAGATGGCCTTTACCTTTATTCTTTCTTTTGCTCCTTTATCGTTGTCATTTTCTTTGTCCTCTTCTTCTGATCTTTTCGTCATACTTATCATCATCATTGTTGTCAGTATCATCGTCTTTGTTATCATCGTCACCTTGTTGTTGTTGTTGTTGTTTTTCT